>VZTA01008248.1:101560-120994 GCA_013398855.1 Mohoua ochrocephala
CTAATTGAGAGCTGTGTGGCACTGTTCATCTCTCGGCTTTTTCTTGGGTCTTTCCAAAATACCTCGATCTATTAAGGCCTTGTTCCTGTGCTCACTGGGAGATGAGGTCATGCACTACTCTTAAGCACAGGGCCTCTGGTTGCAGAAATACAGTTTGTAAAGCATAAACCAAGATAAATATAATGTATTTTGTTAAGCATAATTGAGACAATATTGGGGAAAACATGTACCTGTTACACTAGCCACTAAGAAGGAAAAAGTGCCTGTTTTCCTAAGAAATTATACTGCAGGAGTGATGGACTAATTATTAAGGGCAAGATGGTGGTGTAAACCTTTAGAAGCTGAAAGAAGAAACAATATTCTGTAGCCTCTCTTAGGCTTTAGCATGGGCATGGCAGGCCCATGTGGAAAATGTGCCTCAAGCTGAGATTTGTTCTGCCTGTGCTGCCTGTGCAGACTATCTATAGAAAATGAAGTGTTGTGATAAGGAAGACTAATGCATTTTCTTCTGATAGGTCTTGAGGGGATCAGTAATGGTGCTTGTGCTTGTGAAGTCTGTCTCAGACTGGAATTCTGACTTTTTTGAAAAGTCCATGTTTTCCTTGGTGTTGGCCACCACTGGGATTCAGCAGCATGTAGGAATACTTTGTCTTCAAATACAAGCTTCAAGGGGTTGGGAAAGTAAATGGGTGTATTCCTTGCTTACACAGATAGGTGACAACATCTTGAGGATACTCTGTGGTAACTTGGGGAGCACGGGTAGAGGTCAGCAGGGAAGGCAAAGAAGCTGTCAGCTACCAGCAAACTGCTGTTCTGGAGCAGTATAGGTGTGTAATCAATTCTCTACACTCAAACCTTGCAGAGCAGCCCTACACAAACCTCTATTGTTTCAGGGCATCTACAGGGTCAAAAAGCAAGAGACCAAATGACATGACCTGTTCCTGGGTCCATTGTTGTGTTATGGTGCCTGTTCTAAGATTTAGGTGTGAAGGTTTGGTGGCCCAACAAAGCATGCGCATGTTCCAGACAGTGTCTGCATAGTGCATGTGCGTAAAGAGCTTGAGCAGTAAACATGGCTTACTAGTCTTCAACATGTTCATTAAAAAGGGTTTATGTACTTTTTCTGTATTGAATCCTAACAGCATTGGACATTTTTTTCTGTTTCTAATGCTATCCTAGTTGAAAAACAAACCCAGACCATCAATCAGTCCATATAGTTCAATCTTTTGTAAAGATTGTTCCTCTCCTAGGTGTAAGCTTTGCTGGCATCTGTTTATAACTGCACACATTTAACAGAGAATTACAGTCCTTGCACAGTAGGACTATTTAAAAAATAAGATTTTAAATGCTATTTACTCTGTCATTGAGTTAAGAGTAAGAGTACAGTAGAAGTATCTTAGTACCAAGCGATGGGAAGGGACTACATCTGAACAAATAATCTGGACAGTATCCTGTCTGCTAAGTTGCAGTGTAGATCTTCATCTAAATGAAATATGAAAAGGAAATATGAAAAGGAATTCCTAGTAGTCTAACATAACACCTTTTTTTTACAGCAATGTACAAAACATACAGTGTATGAGTGCAGCATGATCGCAGATTAGCGGACAGAATCACAGCTGATCCAAAACATGGAACTACACATCATTTTAAAAATGGATTTCTGCTTTGTAAGGGGAAAAATTTTACAGTTTTATAAAAAGAATTGGTACAGCTTCAGACTTGACTAACTTGCTGTAAAATATTCTTTTACTGCCTGGAGGGAAAAATTGCAATAAGAATCTTGTTTTCAGAAAAATTCTACTCCTCAGAGTAAGGATCTCTAACTGCAAATGAAGACAGGAAAAGAAGGATGTGTAATATAACCTGACTTAAAAAGAAGTAAAAATCAAAAAATGAAACAAAAAACCCTAGAAAGGCATGTTGCACCATGATCCTTTCAAAGTGATGTTGGTTGGGAGAAGATTATTTAATATCACATTGGAGAGAGAATATATGAGAGGTCAAACACTCAGCCAAGATTTATGCCTATGCTGTTAGTCAGCTGGTAAAGCAAGGGTGCAATGAAAACCCCTGACTACCTCTTCCTTCTTTTTGGACTTTTAAGACTACTCACATGCATAAATGATTGGAGAAGCAGGCCCGCCTTTTTTAATATAAGTATTATTAATGAGGAATTCTTTCAGGATGAAGCGTTCTGGTTTGAACTTGGTTTAGCAATTTTATTTTTGAGTGCGCCAAAAAAGCGCTTGGCAGATGTAGGAGAGTGGGATAGAACTCTTCTATTACAAATCTTCTTCATAGTGCCTGAGGAGAGGTCACTTTCGTGATGCCCTTTGCCAAGAGTTGCAGAGGAATGTTCCTGGACTCGGCCTAGGAATTAAGGACTATGGCCACTGTATGTTTGTTCATGCATGTTCTGCTGTCTGGCAAGAGGGTTATCCACTTTAATCCTCTTCCCTCCCAAAATTATTTTTATTCCTGGCAGCAGTAATCTGTGCTGATGCGACAGAGAAAACTGGAGCTCGGATAGTCAGAATAGTGGGTACCGAGCAGTACAGAGCATTAGGACAAGGTCATCACCTACCAGAGTAGTTGTGCTTCTGACATACTTGAAATCCTTGTACTTCATGTTTTGCTAATATGCTGAAAAAAAGTTGCTGTAATCTAAATAATTTATTAAATGATTGATTTCTAGTAGCAGAGTGGACTGGGGTGTGTGATGGTCTTATTATATCTGATGTAATGTGTCTCAAGACATCCGGAATAATAAAACCTACTTACATATTTTGGTCTCTTGACTGAAAGATTTCATTCTCCATAAATGAAGTAGGTAAAAGTGCAGACAAATAAAAGTTTTGGTTTTGCTTCCAGAAAATTCATAAAGTTAATGCCTGTTTTGGTTCAGGGTGAGTATATAAAGTAAAAACCCTTGCCCAAAAAACCCTGAACCAAATGAAGCTATGCTTCATAATGAATAAAAATAAGGGAGAAATAAAGCTTTCATGACTGTCATTTAATAATAAGTGAGCACCGTTGCAGATCCAGTGATCAGAATCACTTTCAATATGTTAAGACATATTCAAGATCTCCAGTTCCTGTCACAGAAACAGTGTTGTATTACTCTGTCAAAACCACATTTACACCTTTTATTTCTGTAGCTGTAAATTATTTTAGCAGCAGTGCGCCCAGCAGACGTAGTTTGGTCCAAGAAGTGTTTGTTGGGTTATGCATAATGGCAAATACAGTGAGTACTCTGCCTGCATTTATCCAACTGCATGGCACATGAAATATTACCACAGCTTTTTATTTTTGTTTTAAACTCTCTTAAACAATAGCTGTCCAGTGGAAGCACTTTACTTTTGAACACTTAAAGGCTGCTCACATGTGATACAAGTCTCCTGCTGTCAGCTGCTGAGTGATGTCAACTGCTTCAAATGCCCTTTGCAGTAACACAATGCACTATGTAGATGCTGCATTCTGGTCTTACGTTTCTTTGCAGTACAGGCAGTTGAAAACAGCGAAGCTGACATTTATTACTCACTCTTCCATATTTGTTTAGTACCTGAAAGCTTAAATTCTATGTCTTTGAAATTACTCTTCAGAGGCCACTCAGGAATATTAAGAATAAATTAAACAACACAAGACTGAAGATCTGTGACTTTGGCTTCCAGCAAAGTCAGCCTTTAAAGTCAAATCTGTATTCTGCATCTTTCCATGAGGTGCACAGCTGGGCAGTTCAGAAAGTCCAAGAAGGGACTGAGGAACAGGGCCTTATCAGAAATTTACTTTCATCTCTTTGGCACTTCAATCTGTGAGACTGTATATACAGAAAGCAGATTGGTGTTTAAGCTCCCTATGGACCGAAAAATATTGCTCTTTCTGCTATCTTCAAGGACCTCAATAAGGAAAAACTGCCAGTCTTTCTTTAGAATGATTCCTTGGAAAATAGTGTTTGAAAAGTGTGGAAGGATGACATTTTAATTCAGGGAAACGCTTCACTTCCACTTACCTGTCTAATCAGTTGACTGTGCTGACTTTAGCACCGCAGTGTGCGCCAAGGAGAAGGGAATATTTGGTTTCTCCTTGAAGCCACACTCTTTATAGTCTCATATCCAAGAATTTTCTTTTCTGAAGAAGCGCTCCGGCGTGAATGCTGTGGAAGTTGTGGAGCAGTGCAATCACATGTAGTTTGCGTGCTCATGTGAGGGACGTTCCTAGGGACCCAGAACTGCTGCATAAATGTAACAGTAATCAGGTTCATTTAATACACAGCTTTGGCAGTGTTGGTCCAGGCTTCAGGCAACATCATGGGGAGCATGAAAGGTGGTTTAGAACACTGGGTTTGCTTCTGCTCTGCTGTGCAAAACATGGGCTGTGTACCTGGGCCTTGAATGTTTTATGAGAGCCCAAAAAAAAGCACCGGGAAGGCTGGTGGCCGGTCTTATGTTCTGAGATTACCTCTTCTGGCCACAGTTTTCTGAAGTGCTCCAGTTAGTCCAAGAAATATGAGAGGAGCCAGTTTAACAAGTAGTTTACACAGTCTGTGCTACAGGAGAGTTATGCAGGATCTGCTGCAAATTATGCCTGTAACCTGGAGCCACACTGCATCAGCTCTTACTGCAAACTGCTCTGCTCCAGGTGGCCATATTTTGAAATTATGTCATGAGTATGAGCAGCAGTATGCCAGACTGCTTGGAGACAGTATTTTCTCAAGAAAAGTGGGCTTAATATTTAAATAAATGTTTTAAAAACTATTCTGTAAAGATGCTTGGGCCTGGTTCAGTATTATGATGTATCTTATCTCACTGTTACAGTGTTCAAACAAGTGGGAAGGCTTTCTGAAACCTT
Organism: Mohoua ochrocephala; assembly: GCA_013398855.1. NCBI lineage: Eukaryota > Metazoa > Chordata > Aves > Passeriformes > Acanthizidae > Mohoua > Mohoua ochrocephala. The sequence goes on from VZTA01008248.1 coordinate 106,409, forward strand.
GCCTTTTTCCCTCTATGGTTCAGACATATTGGGGAATGCTTTTTAGGACTTCCAGGTTGAAAGCATGGAACTGCTACCAAGTAACAGGTGACCTGAGACTCAGTCTGATTTATGGTCTCCCACAAGGCCATCCCAAATTTGTGCTGCACTTATTTTCTTCTAGCATTTTAAACCTTTATGTCTCATTGAATTTGTATCCGATACATGAGAATTTTTCATTTGAGGTAACTTGAGTCCTTCTTTAAAGGAAACAATAAGCTTGAAATAGTATCCATTTCCAAAATGCAGATGGATGTCTCTGGATCATTGAAATGGGAGAAATAAACCCCTCAACAGCAGTATTGAAGATGCCTGGAAGATTAGAGAAAGGACTTTTCAGCTGGATTTGGCTAAAGGATGTGTGAAAATGCAAGCAGGGAAGCTATTTCAGATGCTTTTCTGATCTCAGAAAGCAAAACTCTTTGTGTCAGTAAAGAGGATTGTACCACGTAGATTCAATTTCATTGCAGTTTTTATCTCTTATATGAAATAACAGTCTAAGCCCTTTTTTTGTTGTTGTTGTTTTTAGTTTCTCTGATCAGAAAGGGTAACAAAATGTTTCTGAAAGCCTGTTGTGTAATTATAAAAATGGCAAGGGAAGAGCTGTTCTATGTGTTACTGCTCATTTTCTGTGCATGAATGACTTATACGAAAACTCAGAAAAACCCCAAGAAGTTTATATGAAGAGAAAGATGACTCAAAACTGGAATCTGATATTGCTTTTGCAAATGATAAGTTGTACATATATGTGTGAATTAGTATATTAGGAGAATTTCAAGTGGATTTTTAAGGCGATGTGGATAAGGTGAATGTGTAAGAAAGGTCTCGGAAGCAAAATTATTTCGCTATCTGTCCATCCAGGTCTGTTGTTTCAAAATCTTTTAATGCCCCATTTTTTTTTGCTTCAGAATTTTCCTTTGACTGACTAGTTCATGGCTAGCACCTCTATGTCAGCACATCGGATAAGTTTAGGACATTTGTCCTAAAAATACAATAGTGGTAAGGGGTGGAAAAGAGCAGCAAGTACAAAAATGTACTGTTGATACATTTTTACAAAAGAGAGAAAATCTAAAAGAATACTTAGAATGCAGGGAAATGCATTAACAATAATGGGTAATGTAAGGTACTGTTTGGTATACATAAGAGAGATGGCAGTAAGATAAAGGCTTTTTTAATGAAAAACAGGCTTTGCCCAGCTCCTGGGTTTACCACATAATTACAGAATCTAGTTCAGTTCTAGTTCAGATGAAGGTCACACTTCCCACAGTATCCTTTCAGAGGGAGAAAAAGGTTACTTTTGGGGGGCAACCCTAGAAATCAATTCTTTTAAACTGATGTTGATAAAAGCAGCTTAAACTTACAAGAACAGTTTTATTACACCAAAAAAATAGGAACACTTATTCCTAGCTAAATTATTGTAAAGAACACAACGAACCATTTGTTACCACAGTTAGTCCATGCTTGCAGCAATGCAATCCAGTATAGTTGCCAAGACCTATTGGTAGAATGAAAGTAGCTAATGTGAGATGTAACCAAGGTAAAGATTATTTCAGGCTTAAAAAAAAAATAAATTAGAAGTGAGGCTGGTAACATCTGTAGGCAAAATAGCTATAAGAAGAGATACTGACTTTTCGGTTGCATTAAGCTTGTGCTTTAATACATAAGGACATTGTAAGCAGATACACCAACTCTTTGCTTCCTAATTCTTGGTTCTCATCATCAAAGCCTGGCGCCAGCCCAGGTTCATATCTGTACCAGTTTTCTTGATTCTCTCTCCACTTTATCTATGATGGGACATAATAGAAATACCACCACTTCTAACAATGCCCACTGTCTCTATGGCCATCAGGGTATTGCCCTGAGGTGTAGCAGGCTGCATAAATGTCCCAACTGATGCTATTTGTACAAAGGGTGGAATCAACTGTCTGTTGTTCTGAATTTACTTAAGATAAAATTATGCTTGATTCTTTTGTAACATAAATTGTGTAATCTTCCAAAATACCTAAGGTTTCCACTTAAAAGTCTGATTTCAGTCCAGTACCATTTTCTTTCCTGAAAATAAAAAGAAAGCATTCCTTTCATATTCACTTCTTAATGAACGTGTTGAGACACATGTATGGCCCAGGTTTTTTTTACCAAGGATGGTATGAGAAGGCATGGTCCTCCTACCTAAGCATCCCGAGGTCCTGGTTGTCCCTCTAGTGGCCACTGCAACCTGTCTTTCTTCCCCTGAAATAAGGACGAGGAAAGGATTCCTTCTGCTCACAAGCCTAAACCCAAATGCCTGCCTCTCATGTCCAGATTTGATTAATGTAATGCACATGCTGTGCTCCGGACTAAACCTTTTAAATCAGCCTCAAGTTGATGAAAAATTACTTTGATACCTGTGGAGCCTGAGAGATTTCTGGATGCAGTTCAAGATGCTGGGTTTTACCTACAGGTCCATAAATGTCCCTGGAACTTTTTCAGTTAGCAAAAGGATCCGGTTTTTCTTATCCTCAATATGAAGAAGTAGAGGCCCATAAGCTGGATCAAACTTTGTTTAATGGTGTGAAATGCTGTTAACTGCTTTTTTTGTGAGGGTAATTCTTTGTGGGGAGAAGAGGAATACGATATGCCATTTTGTGATGAATTATTGCTGTTTATTTCCAGGTTTGATGCACACTTCTGGCTTTTTTATGTTGCATCTTAAATGCACAGATGTGCTCCAAAGACCAGATCAGTGCCAGTCTCTACAGCTTCCACATCTCTTCTGCTGCAGCTCCATGCAGTGATTTGAAATTAAATGACATACCTGTAAACTGGCAAACTAATGAAGTTACTTTCCCTCTTTTTCCATTTCAAACTGAGGTGTCTGAAGAGCTCAGGCAGGTTTAAAATTCTATATAATTTTATATAATTCCATGTGGGGTTATAAATTGCAGCAGAGAATCTGTGTCTATATTCTTGTTCATGTTACAAGTCTAACCTGCCTATGACTTTATAGGATTATGAGTAGGATAGGAAGGAAATCTTTACAGACACCTCAGCAGCAGTGGAGGATTTATTTAGTATGTTTACACTATGTGGGGGATTCTTGTGCCCTAATCAGAGTTTTTCTATGGAATTCAATGATTTTGCTGCTGTAAACATGTTACCAGCTGCAGGTTAATTACTGCATGTGAGGATTTGTCTCTCCTGAGCATTTTTTTGACTGAGTTGTTGCCGTGTGGTGCATGAGTGGCACTGTTACTCTGCAGGTGGATGGTCCTCTCTCCTCAAGAGCAGTTTCACCAGAAGGCATGTTGTTGTTAGTTGCTGATGTTGCCTTTCGTGTGGAAGAAAATCAGAGTGAAATTAGCAATTCTAGTAAAATCGTTTGATAGAAGCTGGTTAGTTAATAACAGAGAGTTGTTTTCTTGAGTGTTGTGTGGTTGATGAATGGACTCAGTAGTAATATATTAGTTGGCAGAAACGGACCATCTGCTTTTGTGCATTGTTGAATGATGAGCGCAGTGGGTATGGAGTGAGGGGAAAGGAGAACAAAATACTGGTGCTCCAATATATCTTTCTCCCTCACTTTTCCCAGAAAGAAAAATGAAAAAGCGGAATGCATCTAAAAATCCAAGTACAGATATCAAGTAAAATGATCTTAAAATGGCTACATAGGCAATATTTGGATTTTCTGAACATATTTTAATTTTTGTGCTAAAAATGTACAGTGGCCTTATGGGAAGAAATTAACTATATTTGTGTTGGTGGTGATATTTCTTCCCTGCAAGTTTTTCCATGCACGTTGTCTTCATGTTTTTCAGAACACTTTTCTAATGTGTGTGTACCATAGAGTTTGGACACTTCAGTGGCAATTTATGCCCTGGAACTAAGGGAACCTTCAGCTAAGGTGAGTGCATAAAATTTTTTTGTTGCATGTTTTTCTCTCAGACTCTGCTGCCGGTCTGAGCACTTCAATCACCGGTTCTGACCAAGAGCATGTTTTCCTTTCACAAGCAGATAGTAGTACAGGCACTTCATCACTCCTGTGCTCAGGTTTACTTATCTTACCAGTATTAAGTGTGCTCAGGAAGCTTACTCGTCCAATATTTTTCTTGCTGCCTTTGCAGGGCAAGTGACTCTCCATCCACTCCCTCAGCAGGACACTGAGCAATCCACCACAGTTGTGGCAACTGTGCGTTATGCCCAGTTGTACTTGCAGAAAATTATAACAGGTGAATATAAAGACTATTTCATATAATTTCTTTTGTCCCTCTCTATAAAGCATTCTTCTCATTCAACTGTTTTCTGTATCTCATGGTTTTTTGTTTTGTGAGGGTTTTTTGTTTTATTTTGATTTTTTTTTTGTTTCTTTGCTCTTAAAGTCATCCAATATGAATTTTTCTCCCTCTGAAAGGATACTGTGAGAAATGTGACCTTCATCTAAACCTTGCTTGCTGCTGTACATCTTTTAACAGAAGCACCTGCTGTTGCTCTGGCCTTGCAGTGGATGCCAGATAGTTAGAGGGAGGCACCCTTTATAACTATGATTTTTGCAGTACTCATCTAATCTGTATTTAACTGGAATTTAATGTGTCCTGCAGGGGTTGACAGTACTTATCTCATATATTGTCATTAGCTTGAGATGGTAACCTTGAGGGAGGAGAAGCTTAATAAGACTTTATTTGCTTCTGATTCTTGCTATGAAAATGTTAGCCTTTCTTGTGGGTGTGACATCCACTGCTTAATGGAGCAGGCACTGGTGTAGTGGCTGGGGAGGTCTCCAAAAGTACTTCAGTCATATTGTCCCGTGCCAAGAGGTTCAGTACAGGGAATGATATAAACCTGAAGAGAAAACGGAGGCAAATCAGCAGACCAATCCTCCATAAAGCATAGAAGGGTAGCAGAAACCAGAGGGAGAATGAAGGTGCTCCTGCACAGGCAGCTGTTTTTCTCTTACGTTCCCTATCCCAAGTCTTCCTCTTCCTTCTTCTCCCTAATCCTAAACCTTCCTATTCCTCCACAAATTAATTTTTATTGAGCATGCATACAAATTGTTTGTATAAGGGTTCATTCGGGAACACAAATGCACATTCACATTAGCTTTGCAAAATTTACTCAAACTGAGTGCTTCTGTGTATTCTGTGAATTTTTTAAGAGAGATTTTGGGCAGGAGACCAAAACTAGTGAACACTTGCTTTTAATGCAGTCTAGTAGCAGATGGTCAGAAGCAGCCCATGGACTCGCTGTCTCTTTTGAAGTCAAATATGATACTAAGTAGCAGAAGTAAAGATAATGAGGTGAGCAATTTGCTTTATGACAAGCAGGAGAAGAAATTTGTTTTCAATTAGCCTGCCAACATATGAGACCAAGGTTAAAGTACTTAGGGATATAGCACCATTTGGGTTTTAGTGCTGTTCAAAGTGTCATTGTATTGTACCACAAAAAAAAATTAAAAGTGAGTGCTTTTAGGCTGGATTTGTAGTCAGGGATCATGGGAAGAGTTGCAGTAAAAAACACTGAGGCCAGATGAGTTACTCTGGGTTTATATGCTGGTACATTATATAGTGTTGTTCCCATTGTCTTCAATGACTGGCAAAGTGAAGCTTTCAGATGCTTTTCACATATATTGAATATTTACTTCTAGGAAAAGGTGGTGCTTATTCTAAGAATGATTCCATTTCCCATCACTAAACCATATGCACGTAACCTAAACTGCTCAAAAATATATGTACTTGAGTTACTGAGTTTTCATATTTTATTGCATAGTGCATCATGAAAACTGAAGAAAAAAGTAGATTGAATGTTATGCTGGCTTCTATATACAGTGTTCCAGGAACACAATTATCATCAGAAATCACTATTGTTCATTGCTTTTGACTTCGCAGTATGTGGAAGAAGACAGCAGTCTAAGAACTAGTATGAAAACATGTATAGCACAACCCTCCACCCTTTCTAAGCCTGTATGCAGCTGTACATTTTTTAAAATCCTCTACAATTTTCCTTGACCCGTTCATGCACGTGTTCTTCTGAAACTGTGGTTTTTTTCCTGTTTCCCCTCGTGTGCAGTGGTTGTACTGCAGGGTCATTCTTTTTGGCAAAGGCCACAGGATGAGGTCTCTGCCCAGATCACAGGACTGTTCTCCCCCTTGCACATATGGTGGGGGGCCCCGTGTGGGTCCCCTAGGATGGGCCCTGTGACCCTCAGACATGCTTTGATTTGTTTGCTCTTCTTCTCCAACCCCTGTGTTTGAACTTCTGCATCAATCCACCTTCCCTGGATGGTTTTAGAGGTTCTTAAGCGACGTTAGGAAGTGTGTGTGGAGGTGCCCATGATGGTTTGATACTTGAATTCATGCTTTTATTAATACATTACTCTTATTAAAGAATGTCTTATGCATTTTATACCTACAGTTTTAGAAGTTTAATTTTTATCTTTCTGTTTGTGTATGTATGCACAGATGGAGCGTTATACAAACTTATTTGGCAGAACAAGATTTTTATATATTTATCAATGTGTATTTTTTTTTACTTATAAACATTTCCTGGTTCTAAAAGAGAGAATATTTTGGGTTTGCATGGGTATGGTTTTAAAAAATGGCAACCGGAAAATTGCAGAACAGCAGGAAAATACATGGTGTGGAGGTGTGGGGCTCGACCTGGAATTTAGGGCTAGGGCACCATTCACCACCTGTCTGGGTTGGCAGCTGTCCCAGTGTGGTTGTGTCCGGGAAGCTGCGTGTGTTCCACCATTCACTCCACAGTGAAATGCCAAGCCTGAGGGTGCACAGGACACATGTGATGTGAAGCTTACATACTGCCCCCTTCACCCCAAACTGTCGTGTTTTCCTCTTGAACAAACTAAATAATAATAAAAGAATCTGGATATTCTGAGTAACACTGAATAGAGGTCTCCAGTTTTGTGTATATCTGTATCCTATAGCTCTTGACCTTTTAATACAAGATTCACTTTGCTCAGCACGTAGTATTCTGTCATGCAGAAATGCCACTGAACTGGTGCAGAAATGCCACTGAACTGGTGCAGAAATCCTTCAGGATGAGATCTTGCTACAATGACCAGTTGCTTTATATCTTGGAAGGCAAAAGTCACAAAAAATAAGTTTTACCTGTATGTTTAGGGTAGAGTATTTGAAGTTTTCCTTCATTATACTACTATTGTGACTCCATGTTTGTTACAAATATTGGCATATTCTTTTGGGGGTTGGGGCGGAGGGGGAAGTGTGGGAAGGCACCAGCGGACAAGTTACTGCTTTAGCTGGGATTGGAAATGCCCCAAGTTCACAGAGAACCTACAGAGATATGGGCAGTTCAAGAGTGTGGGATTTTTCACTCATCACTACCCTTTACTGGTACTGTGCCAAGTGCTTATTGTAAACCTCTGGAAGCACTGAAGAGTGATACAGATTTTCTTTTCAGTGCTTGCCTCTTGCTCCAAGGCCAATACTATTACTGGTTACAGACTATTTCATGTCCTGGAGACTGTTGCTTCCAGGCTTTAATAGCTCCACATCTATTTCCATATGAAACACTTTTCCTACAGTCCCTTTGTAGGATTAATGAGTCCGACGAACTTATTATAGGTATCTAAAGACTTTTCCTGCACTTCAAATGAGTTCATGTGGAAAAAAAAATAGCACTCCTCATGATTGTTAAAGTTAACTTTATCATGCTTTTATCAGAAGATTTTAAACAAATCACCTCCCTGCCACTGCTGTGTCCCAGAAAATAAGAGTCCAGCTCCTTGATTGTACAAGTGCAAGCAAAATATGTAAGGAGGCAAGTAAAACTTTAAAACAGTTGTAAGTGGTACTGTATAGCTTGGTTCTCCATTAGTTGGAGTAGTGATGTGATGGAATGCCAGGTCAGGCATCTTCCCTGTGTGGTTTCTCGTGAGAATCCCCCTGCACCCGTGTCTTCTCAGCCATGTGACTGCAACTGGCGTCTTGGTCTTCAGAGAAATGTTAATAACACACATAATATCATTGTCACTTGAGTTCCTCCTTCCTTGTGTGCTACTTCTATTATTTTTTGAACCTTCTACTGCTGCAAAAATTAATGAGATGCTCAAAACCTTGGCAATACAGTTGAGAGAATGCTTTGTTACCCTTACAGTAGGGTTGCAAATAAGCCAATTGCTGTCACTCTTTTTGCATCCTACTCTTTTTCAAGGGTACATCTGCCATAACTTTAAAATCAGTGTTTATATTTCTAAGAGAATTTGAATCCATCTTGTATGTAAAGATGTTTTGTGCCGATGAGTTGGCTTTTCTGATAACTGTATGGATGACTATGGTTCAGGGAAGAGTCACAGAAAGTGTCTTCTGAAGCAGAGAAAAATAACTGAAAGTATGGTACTTTGGGCATTTCTTTGGTATTTTATATTTGGAGAAATTTTATTCTCAGAGGAAAAAAGTATTACCTTGCATGAAGGCCATGGTGTTCTTTCAAAATTTAGAATGGCTTTCCTCTCGTTAAGTATATGTGATGTTTACTTCAGTGAATTTCACTGTAGGCAAATAAGGGATTTAAAAATCTTTTCCTAATAATATATCCCCTAGACTAAATCGTCTGCATTAAGTCAAATGCTTTCTTCAACAGCATTTTATCTGTATAGTGCTAAGTTTTGCAAAAATAAAATATGGAAACATGAATTGTGCTTGGTCATGGAACAATGAGTTATGCTTGTTCTTGTCATAATTTAGTCATGACTATCTTACATATATGCCTCCAAATGTTGAGATTTGTTCCAGCATATATTCTCTCAGTCCCATTTTAAAGAACTTTGGTTTTTTTAATTATTGTCTATAAAAATATATATTTCAATAATTACACTCAGGATTTTGCAATCCATCCTTTTCACATATGAAGAAGGTGCTGAGTGGAAGTGGCCCACTTATGCTCCCAGACAAGCCCTGTGTGGTCTCTTTCTGAGGAACTGAGTGAATCTGTGCAGCTTTCAGTCCAGTCTAGTAAGGTCCTTTTGACTGCGGGAGTCAAACTTGCTTGCTACCTGTTTTGTTGTGTAGACTTACTAATATCTACTTCTGCCTGATGCAGCTCACTAGGTTGCAAGGTAAACCTAGTTTTCTGCCTCCTTTTTTTTTAACTAAGAAGGGATTAACTTGTAATCCCATGTGTGTTTTTCATATCAGTTGAATAACGAGACTGAGGGAAAGTAATGAGAGGGAGAGTATTTTACCCTAGGTATTTTCACGTATCTGAAGCACAAGGTGCCCTTGTTGTTGTCCAGTATTGGGAGATGCATATGAGACAAAATTCCTTCAGTGATAATGGGGACTATCCCCCACAATAAGAACATTTCTAGGCTTAGTGATGTGTCTGCCAGCTAATTTTATGTTATTTTTGTTTACAGTGTTTTCTCTATACGCTGTTCAGAAACCATACTGTTCAAGTCCTAGAAACTAAACATTGTTTAGAGATCTAGTTTTTATGTACTTAACATTTTGAGATCTCATTTACAACAGCTGATTAAAAAAAAAAAGAAAGATGGTGATAGTTCTGAAAACAGTTTCTAAAAACTGAAAAATATGCTGAAAAGCCCATATAACTTTTTAAATAACAATTAAATAATAGTATATTGCTATTTAAGGAATACCACACAGCATTGCTGTCTAACAGGGACAAAGTCACTCAATGGATACTAGTACATGTGTGTCTCCAAATGGTAAAGCTAGTATGCAGTCCATCTTCTAGATCAAGGGAAATCTACCTTTCAAGTGTGTTTTGTCACTTGTGTATGTGAAAAAAATATTTGTACTAGTAAGCATTCACTTATGAGGGTGCGATTAGCAGCATTTACAATGCTGAGGCTTGAAGTTGATCTTCTATCAGAGTCTCCAAATTATTTTATGCTAGTGCAGCCCTTTTTAGTTCCAAAATTCTGCCATTATGTCTTTTTTCCACATAAGCTTTTTGCTCCTGAGAGAACATATAGGAAACTATAGGTAAAACCAAGTCCCCCGTGACTTGAGTTCTAATGCTGTGATGGGATTAGATTAACTTTGCACAATTCTGATTCTCATTATGAGCCCTGTCAGAAAGCTGGATTCATGTTGTGCCATTTTCTATTCTCATTACCACTTTTGTCACAAAAATGAAATTTTTCATCTGTCATACAGGCTGGAAAAGACAGCAGCCTGCAACAGTAGTGTGATATCCTTTCTAGTGCTGTGCAGTTTGACAGGCTGTGCCTTTCTGCTTTGTTCTCTTTAATGGTTTCTCAACCTGTGTGAAGGAGAGAAGGGATGGATATCCATCTCAAGGTACAATATATGATTAATAGTGTTGTCTGTATTCAGAGGACTGCAACTTTCCAAACTGAGCTGGTTGTAAAAAGAATGGCAAATATTAGAAACATTGCTACTGCTAACTGGGCCCCATTTTCATTTTCGTGTGGTCTAAGAATTGAGACGATTCTAAAAATACTAAAGAATCTAATTCATACATGTGTTTCCACAAATTCTTGATGGCTTTGGTGTGCTAGTTTACATGTCCCAAATGATGAAGTTCCTCTGTAAAACGGTTATGATGAACTGCCAGTGTTTTACAATATTTAACCTAAAATTTCTTACTTTTAATTTATTTTCATTAACGTAGTTAAGTGCAAATTACCCTGCTTTATAAAATTCCTATCCTTCTTTACTGTTTGTGTCTGTAGACCAAAGAAATATAGCTGTCCTTTCATTATTCCTCACGTGCTCTGTAATGAAAACTACAACAAAGGCATTTTGGGTAGATATCCGACGTTTTTATATCTCACATCTGTAATACCTCCTGACCTTCTCTATCTAGAAGAGAAAATAATTTATGGTTCTGTGTCTATATCCTCCCTGTGATGATACCCTGATCAAACTACCTGCATGATGAGAAAGTGTGATAGTGTTGCTTTTGTAAGGACTAGCAGAGAGATGCTAGGATGCTGCATACTGAAGTTAATAAATTTTTGCCTGAGTGAGAGCTGCTGAAGTGCAGATGCCCAAAGTTGTTAATAGATAAAGGCCTCGTAAGTGTTAATACACAGCAGTGTTTCGTCAGAACGGGGCAGGCACCACAACCTGTGCCTCTCAGAGACAGCATGTTTGGGATAAGTTTCTTGTGACACACTCTTGTAAATAATGTTATCTGAACATTTCTTGCCCATCTTTCTGTTCTGAAATGTATTGACTGACTGAATGTCACAAAAGTGCTCATCCCACCTGCAGTACCTTGTGAGAATGAAACACATCATACAGGGCATTATGCAAAGGACATCAGGCTTCATAAGTTTTTGTATTTGCCAAACTGATTTGTGTAACTAACCTTTCGTCAGCACAGTGGGTTCTTGGAAATAAACCTAGTTTTCTTGCATTTAAATGTAACAGGTGTACCTGCTTGTTGAATAAATACGTCTTAGAGCAATTCTACAGCAAACGTGAAAATATAGAAAAAATCTCCATTGTGCTAAATCCTTTCCTGTAAGGGCCTTTACAGAAACACAGGGCTTGTAAAACATGTCTGTCACAGCTCGTAAGTGCTACAGAAGTGCACCTTTACATGAGGACATCCAGAACATAAAGTTCAACTAAATCACTGAAGATTCCATCTCAAATGCAATCTATTTCAATGTGACCTTACATCAGTGAGCACTTGAACTTTGCCTGCTGGCAAGCAAGGTCTGACTCCAGCTATCTCTTATCCTTTCACAGAGCTGCGTAGCTTGCCCACAGTGTTGTCTGGGGTTTTGTTTTGTTTTGTTTTGTTTTTTCCTCTACTTTTGTTTTGTTTTGTCATAATGAAATGCAGCTTCTTTTCCTGGCTGCCCTGAAGGCTTGCAGCATCACTTGGTATGTCTTTGACCTTCCCACACAGGAAAATCTAGCTAATTCAGATTTTTTCAATAGTTTTCTTAATTCAGTAAATTGTATTACAGTACATGCAGGGATATAATACCAACAACGAGAACAGAAGTTAATACAGAAATGTCACCCCAGCATTAAAACCAATTAACCTAATGTCACCTATGCTCAAAGGAAGCAAGCCAGACTACTATTCTTGTAATATATGTTATTTACTCTTTACTGTGTCCTATTTAAGTCATGGATTTGAGACAGGAATGTGCTTAAAACAAGTAATTATTCTGATATATTTCGTTATAATGTCTAACATCTCCTGAAAGCCCTTATGCTTTGTTTACTTCAGAGATGCTATGTATAAAACAGGCAGTAAAAGCTGAGTCTATGAAGTCAATGAGGTTATACTAGGAATGACTTTTAGTCCATTTTTCTTGTAGCTATTCTTGAGCTATTAACCTTTTTTTTTGTTTTGTTTGATTGTTCAGTAAATGAAATGGTCTTGCGAAGGATCCTAATCTATCCTGTGGAGTAGCTAAAATGACAAATCAATTTTAAATATATGCGTAAAATTAGGGAATATATAGCAGGTTGGGGGTTGGGAAAGCAGAGAAAGAAATGGTTAGTAACAGCTTGTTGAAGTGCCTCAGGGTGCCTGTAGAAAGAAGTTTATTTATTTTTACTATCTCTTCCCCTGCAAGAAAATAAAAGCTAATTCAAGTGTACACTCCTCATTTGCATCTGACATGCGATGTGTTGTATCTCCGACATGTCAGGACTTGAAGACTATTTCCGTTCCTTTTTCGTAGCTCCTTTGTCAATCTGTGAAGTGCCCCTGGCATACTGGGAGGCACTGACAGCCTTGTTACGCTGATAATTTCCCTTTTGTAAGAGCCACGTCTACTTGAAACAGTAACAGAAACACCGTATCAAACAGAACGGTAAAATCAAGCCAACAGAGGAGAAATTGTTCAAGTGGCAAAATAAAGAGGGAGCTTTGTCTTCTGGGGAAGGCAAGTAGATACATTTTAATTTTGTTTAGAGCTTATAGGGAAGATGTGTATTACTAAGAATTTGTTTATTGATCCACTGATCTTCGGTTCAAGTACCTATTGTGTGTTATTGGACTACAATTCTTGGCCTTGTTTCTTCAGTTTCCTAAGACTGTTTTTCTCCTTTGCCCTATGGCAGATTTCATGATGGAGAGAACCCTTAGGTAAGAAAATAATTGATCTTTACAGCATCCTGTTTTCTACCAGGGTGAGGTTGGAATGTGGAGTATACCATCTCCCTCTTCTTTCTTTTCCTTGTCCAGTTCCTGTTTTGCTGTGAGACTGTTATGAGCAACTGGTGCAGGCTCAGATTTCTGTAGGTTATAAGACAAAATACAAAAAGAGTGCAGCCGAACAGAAATCAAATCTGATACCTAATCAACTCTCAATAGTGCGTGACTGTAGAAATATCAACGCTGTGCTGCTAGTCAGGCGTGGTCTTGCAGTCAGCTCCTACACTTCAGAGTCATAATACCATGAAACTTCCTACTTTTAAAATCATGCATGAAAGTCTGTGGCTTGTTTTGGGAAGGGAATGTTTAGGAACGCGGTTGTATAACCAAATACATTCTTAGTAAGTGGGTGTGGTACTGAATTGAAAATCAGTTTTAGAAATAAATAATGTAGGTAAATGTCTATGGAGATTGAAAAGGTTTTTTAAGCCGTTATATTTGAACCCAGAAATAATGCTATTGCAATTTAAAAAAGTCACTGAACTCTTATGTTATGCAGGGTTAAAATATGAACTGATTTTTCTTTCTTCTCTCCAACGATGAGTCATTATTTAAGTGTTATGATTTGTAAATGTTGTGTCTATATTAAACAATTGCTAAGTGCCCACATTATCGTGGTTTTTCAGTTGGTTATTTTATTTTTACTGGAGTGAAACTGTTGTTACTTTGTTAAGAGGTGGGTTTTGCTTGCTGTACTTCTTAATTCTCAAAGCCAGTAACATTGTTTAATTCAAATTTCATGGAAAAAGAGCAGAGTGAGGCCCTCTGAGTCGATGCCTTCAGACTTTCTGAGATTATCCTGCACAGTATTTCACAGGTATGAGGAACACAAGGTTACTTACAGTCAGGGAATATATAATTCTCTTTGATTTGCTATGTATTATAAACTAGTAAAATATATTCTAGTTTGTAAAATATGCTTTAGCTGTGCAAGGCTCAAGATGGCGATGATAAAAGCCTCTAGTGGAACATTCATCGTCACAGCTTGTGACAGTTTTTTTGGATGCTACTGCCTAAAGCTCTTCAGTGATTGATATGACGTGGGTTCTACCTTGATTAACTATTTGCCATCAGAGACTTCTGTTAGTAAACCAAGGTGTATCCATCTAAGTGTCTTTCTATATCTGCAGAATGTGCTTTCTAACAACCTTGTTTAGATTTTGCATCTTTTCTTTGTTTTCCATTCTTAGTGAAGGACAGTTGGAAAAGTGTGTGATTTAGGTTAACAAGGAGTCGGAAAGAAATATTTTTATAATTCTTATCCATTTAACACACAAAGGATTTGTGCTGGTTTCAACCTAGGAAAGTCACTGCTTTTGAGAACAGGCTGCAGTTGTTCCTTTTGGTTTCACTCCATGTTCCCCAAGATGTGGGCCATTTGTTTTCCCCTTTGAAATTCTGATAGAAGAACAAAATTGGAAA
>VZTA01008249.1:0-24697 GCA_013398855.1 Mohoua ochrocephala
TCTCCAGGGATGGAGACTCCACATCTCTGGGCAAACTATTTCAATATATTACCATTGTCACAGCAAAAAAGAAAATAATACTGTGTTCAGGTGGAATTTTATGTGGTTCGGTTTGTGCCGATTGCCTCCTGTCTTGTCAGGGGCACTACTGAAAAGAGTTTGGCTGCTGCTTCTTCAGTTCCTCCCATCAGGTATTTACACACATTGGTAAAATCCCCTTGAGCTTTCTTATCACCAGGCTGAACAAGTCCAGCTCTCTCAGCTTCTCCTCACATGACAGGTGGTCCAGTCCCTTAATCAGCTTTGTGACCCTTTGCTAGACTCATTCCTAGACATCCAGCTCTCTCTTGTGCTGGAGAGCCCAGCACTGGAGCCAGCAATTCAGTTGTGTCTCACCAGGTCTGAATAGAGGGGAAGGATCACTTCTCCTGACCTATGGGGAATGCATTTCCTAATACAACCCAGGATTTTCTGTTGGTGCTCTTTACTACAGCATCACCAAACATTTATATAGTCCCTGGTCAATTTGGGGCACACCAGGATTTCTAGATCTTTCTCTGCAGAGCTGCTCGTCAGCTGCTTAATCCCCAGTGTGTGCTGGTTCAATGGATTATTCTTCTCCAGGTGCAAAGCTTTGCATTTCCTTTGTTTGAACTTCATGAGATTCCTATCTGCCTGATTGAGGAGGACATGGGTTAGGCATCCCATCAGTCTCTGTTACGTGGTGCTTCCAGTCACCAAGTTTTAGTTTTGCCCCAAGGGACAGATACGTACAGAAGTAATTCTCAAATACAGGAGGTATGGTTCTTGCTACCAGCCATGAATAAAATTACAGACCTGGCAGAAATTGTTTAATCCAAGAGTTGTGGTTATATTTAAGAGTAAACAAAATGGTCAGTCTGAAGCAGAGGTTAAACATAGGAAGATCTGAAAAAACACTGATATTGTTTTTCTTGACTTTCAGTCATGCAAGCTTTGAAATTTTTGCAAGGGGAAAAGTGTTTTTTATCCCAAAACTGGTACAGTTTGTCTCTGCTGGGTAGTTATATAACTTTTAAGACATTCATATAATCCAAAGAGATCAGGTATCTCCACTGTCTCAATTGAAATGCTTTTTTTTTTTCTTTTCTCATTTATCTTACCACAGACTCCTTTACATATAGTTTTATATACCTAGAATATTGTCCTCACATCCATGTCTCCCTCCAGATACATTCTAGCATGAGATAAAGTTATTTCAATTTTAAATGTTTCTGTTTCAGTATTCAATTTTGCATAGTTTTACATCTAAAAGGAGAAATGAATGTCTTGTAGAAAGTACTGATTTCTCTTGTTGCCTTGACAGCTATGATCAGCAATAAACAGAGAACAATATGTACTTGGATTACAAATATATTTTTTTATCTTTTCATACTCTGGAATTATCCTTTTTTTTTCCAAATTAAACACTGAAGCAACACGTAAGAACAGAAGCAACGTACTATTCTATGCACATCAAAATGCAGAGCACATCACAGTATTGTTCTAAAAAAAAATAAGTATATCTACAAGTTGGGAATTAATTTAGATTGTAAAGAAAATATTTTTCTCTGAGGTCCACCCACATGCATCAGCTTCTCTTTATATTAAATAGCTTTTATTTGCCAGAACAAATAAAAGTACCTGAAAATATGAAGCACGTTATACCAGAACTCAACTCATCCCACTTCTATACAGCACAGATAAAGTTCTTACCTTATAAGAAAATGTCATGTGAATCTGGTCATGGACATAATAGCATGGGACTCCCCAAGGAAACCAAAAGCCCTTTTGCCTTCACTATATCTTCAAGCACACATTACACTAAACGCAAAAGGCAGTGACATCAACGGTCCATAAAAGCATGACCTTCAAGTTGATGGATTTTGAGTAATAAAAGGCCTCAACAGCAGCTGACATATAAACATAAAAGGAAGTTTTAAGGACAACCCACTTTGGTGTATAATGAGTAAGAAATTTAATACCGTGTTTACAGATTCCACAGGCTTTGCTGTGCTAGTTTCACCTGAGAACATTTCTGAACCCAAGAGGAGACTGGGGACAGGACAGTGAGTGTGGGATTTAAGATTATGCAGGTACAAATTTGGGAAGAAGGATGATGTTGAAAAAGCTGAAGGTAATCTGTATCAACTGGGTATCAGCTGAAGGTAATCTGTAGGGGATATATATACATACGTATGTTTCTGAGGAAAAAAAAAAGATCATATATCAAGAATAAGATTTTGCAGCCAAATTTTCCCAGTAGTATCTCATAAGCTTTTGAGTTACTGTCTTGAAAATGTATTTCTATATCATGGGTGCTGATCTGTCCAATGAAATAAAGCTTAAAAAGTAGTTTGACTAAAGCAGGGAGGCAATACAGGGCCAAGGCTTCCAAAATGATCCCCATTGAGCAGTCCATCCATTCAACACCCTGGTGAGCTGGTAAAGCGTCCCAAAACACACAAACTGCCAAGAGGGGGCAGCAGCATGTTGAGTCATGGGAACTCTCCTCCCTCCAGTGGAAATCCACAGAAGCCGAGGTACAAGCACCTATTCACTTTGCAGATCTCTGCTAAATTAGTGCCGAACATGAGATGATAGTGTGATGCTGTCAATATCTTAGGGAAAAAGCAATTGCTTCCACTGTCTAAGAATAGCAGGACTTGTCTGATTTTCTAGAAATTCTTCAGGTGAAGCCCAATTAAAAATCATAGAAAGTTTGAAAAGCCTTCAGTAGTCATACACCTCACAAACAAAATGCCATAAATAGTTATCTACTAATTCCAAGTCCTGACAGTATGTCATCTACTATCAAAAATTTAGAGTAATCATGGGATGAAGTTTTATTACCTAAATGCATGGACGATTCTCTCTGAATAGACAGGAATCAACAGTTCTACATGCATTTTAAGTAACTACATATGCAATACATATGCAGATGTAAGGCAGATTTACATATGCAAAAATGCAATTTCTTGTCCACTGACAAATTTTGACTGTCTATGACTGCAACACCACTTTGAATTCTTTGCATACACAAGACTTCTAAATTTAAAGTTATTTGCATGCAGGGAATAAATTCCTACAGTTCTGCTAACATGCTATGTTTTTCCAAAGCTTTCATCTATCTCTATAGTTTCTTATGCAATCACCACTTTCACGGTATCTAAGGGGCCTAATGACTCCTTGTTCTGCCAGGTTTGCACTTAGAGCTTTTTATTGCCACTCTTTAGAAAGGTGTTTGAACTGTGGCAGGTAGGACAATCCAAAGACAGATCTCATTTCAAAGTATTCTGAAGGGAATAGCTAGTAAAGAAGAGCAGTGATTGATGCAATAGAAGACATAAGAGGATTTTCTTCTTTTTTTTTTTTTTTACCAGCTACAGAGAAGTCTAGACTCTTTACTTTAAACTTGAAGTGTTAAAGGGGACTCTTAGATCTGATCATCTCAAAGTCTCTAATCTATGCAAAAAGTGGGCATTGATGTAAAAATAGTACATGTATGAACAACTCAGAAGCATAGCTGGAGTGCAATGTGTATTTGTGGGTCTAAATACTTTGAAAATGCTTGTTCCTGTCTGTGAGACTGGCAGAAGGTGAGAACAGTCAAAGATCTAGTCTGTGAAATTTCAGCTCTTTCTTCCTTGCGTACTACTTTTTCCTTCTTATTAGAAAACTAAAATCAGAGAAATCGGTGAAAATCATAAGACCATCTCCTTGAAAAGAGTACAGGTATATATCTATGTGTATATAGGTTTATACCTATAGGTATATAGGTTTATACCTATAAATGTATATCATAGTGTACTTATATTCCTGCAATATAACTAAGTTATATAATTTTAATTTTGTATTATTTGAACTGTTCAATGTTAAGAATATTAAAAGAATGCTATCCATTCTCCTAGTCATAATTAGTTCTGTAAATACATTCTGTCTCATCTAGATATGTGCCTTACTTTTATTTTCACACATATACCCGATTTAGATATTTCTGTGACCAGAAAATCAGAACTTTAACTGTAAGGGTGGGGATTTGACATTTTCATAGAAGAAACATTTAGTCTTCACCTTCCATTACTTTAAAGCATGGATTATTAGAAAAAAAGAATGTTTCACTATTCCCCTAAAGAACTGAAATCAAAGGGAATTTTCTTGGCCAGCACTTCTGAGATACAGTCTCATCATTGCTGCATTGAAAGGCTAGATATTTTCTCCCAGGCCATCACAATTGGATTGGACAGAGAAGACTCAAAACATACAGTAAAAAGTGGGTTACACAATCACATTTATTCTTTTCAGAGATAACAAAATACAAAGTGAAGTCCTACTAAATTATTCCTCCAAGCTAGATACCATGATTGTCCAGCAAGCTGATTCAGGTATTCCGAAAAAACTGCTTACTAAATCCCTAATCATATCAACTTTATTAATCCTGTAAATTTTCAGATAATTGAAACATTTAATTGAAACTTTAATTTTAAGGTATGTCTTTACAGAAAATGATGCATCACAGTCCATAGCAGTGTTCCCAAAAAGCAGAAACCTTCAAAGCATGAATGTTCACTCACATAGATCCATAGAGACGTAAGGAATTGAAGTATATAATTACAGTATTTAGCAGTACACTGTAAAATGCTAGAGCACTTTTTTTCCCCCAGAACCAGCTCTTTCAATGTGACAAGAGTATGGCATAAAATACAAAAATGAAACGCACTCGCTGCAATTGTGATTTCTTTGATACAATATCTCAATCCCAGAGATATTTCCCTGCAGGTAACATTGCACTGTGGATATACTCAGCATGAGCCAGGAAATTTAGCAAGACTCTATCATGTCACAAGGTAACAACAGCTACACACATGCAGAAAAAATGTTTTGCTTTTCTTTGTTTGTTTGTGGGTGAGGTTTTTTTGTTTCTTTTCTTTTTCAAAACCATGATCCTAACATACAAAACCATATTCAGCTTTTTTTTCTTGTTTATATTCTAGATACGATCTTATCTTGGTCTGTCTTATTCATATGTTAATATATTTGTATTTCTTTGTATCTGCAAAAAATGTATTTAATACCGCAGTATATAGTTAACTAACTGGATAATTTTACTATGACACCTAAAATCTGCATCTTCCCTTCCCTTCCCTTCCCTTCCCTTCCCTTCCCTCACTCCAGTCCCTCAGTTGAGTCCTTCCTGANGTTTTACACAGGTCTGGTACTCTAGAGTGATGTGGAAAGGAATACTTCTAAGGAGACACATCAGTCAAATTGAAAATCTGATGAGTCAGATCCAGCACTGTACAATTAGTAAATCATGTATCTGTTGAGTTGAATCAGTACAGGCTTCTTGAAGTTTATGGTACTACTCCAATTTGAAGTAGTGCAATACTAATTTATACTATTTTAATTCAAACAAGATCTGATAGAGCCTTATTTCCAGTGATCACAGGAATGGCTGATATATTACAGCTATTTTCTTTGTAAGCATAAGGTCATTTGAGAGCTCAGATTCTATTACTGTCTTATATGTGTTGGGAAATACTGACTTTTTAACAGCAAATAATCACTTCATGAAATTTAAAAATGGCATTTGTTTTTGGCTAGTTATGCTCCTGTTGCCTAAGGCTAGATCTTGTTCTCATTTCAGTCAAATGGAAACTAGTCAGTTCCATTTTTCAAATTGTCTTGCGTTAATACAGTGCTGCAATGTTTGAATTGGGGCTGAACAAAAGAATTATTATTGGAAGGGAAAACGCTATCCTGATTTTTATTTAAAGAAATGCTAATTAAAATCGTTTCCCTGCAAGTATTTTAGAAAACTTTAAATCTGTGACAATTTAATTTGTCTTTTCTTGCCTAAAATTACCATGTTATATCACTCAGACAACTTTTGTTTTGCTGCTCTGCCTTCCTTATCAAAAAAGAAAATTTCAAGGAATAATGATTGTTATATTTTTTTATACTGCATGGGCAAGAGGCCTCTCAAATACACCACCTGCCTACCTTTTCCTCTCCTAAGGAAATTTTGGTAGATATCAGCAAAATGCACTAAGACATTTACATTAGCATCATTGTGGTTTGAGGGTATGTAGAGCAATGGTTTTAGGGACGTGCTCACCCAACTTCAGCTGCCTATGATGTAGACATCTACATATGAGCTACTTGTCTAAATTTTGCTAAGAGGCAGAGCTCAGAAACAGGCACTACTTAAAGTACAGTTCCTCTGACCTATATTTAATGGCTGTGTTAGGATTAGATGGATGATGTGAAGTGCTTATTCTTCTCTACTGACTATATGGGGAATCTAAATGACAAGCTGAAATAAAGACATTTATGCTGTAGACATCTATATTTTCTGGAGAATAATCCTACCTTAGGTATCGATGTGCTGTATGGCAGGCTGCAGAAAGGGGATCCACTTGTTGTTGGGCAAGTCAGTTCATCTTTCTGTTTCAAGGGAAACATAACTGCGAAGGACTTCAGAGGTGAAGTGACTTGCCAATGACACCCATACTGTGATCAGACACCCAGACATGAACAGACAGATCTTATTTTCTCATGTATTACTCCATAAACTAGAACACATCTCTTCTCTTCAGTGTGCATCCCTAGAGATTGACAAAAATTAAGCCTATGGAACAGGTTGAGCTAAATCATTTGGATGATGGAAGATGCTTTGGTCCATTTAAGTATATTGCTGTGATAACTGATAAATGTTTATTAGTTTCGGAAAGAAGCATTCGTATATTATTTAATTGGCCATACAGAATGTATTTTTAAGTATTGACTTAAATTGAGTGATAATCTACAGCAGATCACCCCAGATTCAGATATATTAGTAGTGTCCAGACAGATATAAAACAATTTTATGTAACAAAAATTATTCTTCAAGCCAATTCTTCTTATTCATCTTCAAACTTCCACTAATGACTTTAGGTTATTTCCCTAAAAGCAAACTAAAAAAAAAAAAAAAAAAAGCCAAGGAATTAGATTAGGCCATATGTCAATAGCCTGTTACCAGAATGTTTATATAAGCAATTTTCAAGGGTGAAAGAAAATATGCCATTCACTTGGAAAAATGCATTTATTTCAAACTGTGAGGACGTATATCTTATTATAGAACATATGTCATGGGAATTAGAACTCTGACACTTGGGAAAAAGCTACATATCATTTTCAAATGGTTACCAATGGTCTTTAATGTCAAGTTAGGTAATTTCCCATGTCTTGTTTCAAGAAGATTTGTTTGGGTGAACATAAATAAGAATTTACCTAAAATAAATTTTACTGATTATATTGCATTTTATGACCATTCATTAAAAGTGGGGCCCACAATACATAAGAAATTTGCAATCATATTTGCCCACTTATATTTGCAGGTATAATTACTGCAGTGATTTATTTAGTTTAGATAGGTGTGGGTGCAAAAGGTATCTACACATCTAGGAATTCCTCACACAGATGGAAACGCTAGTGATATTCATCTAATTACTTCGCACAGGTTATTTCATGAAAGAAATATCACCTTTACTCTACAAGAAACAGAGTCTCATCACTAAGGGATTCCTGAGAAGAGCAAAGAGCTGAATTTTGTTGCAACTTACTGTGAAAATACAGTACAAATTATATGAGCATTTAGAAATTTTCAGGTGTTCACTTATGAATAAAAAATGTAAGTTATGTCACATTGTCAGTGGAATTTAATTTTGTTTTATATGAGGTTTTTCTATAAATACTTGTGTATTGAAACAAGTTTTAGAGGAGGCCATATCCACAGTTCTCCCCTGAAGACAATTAGTTATTCATTTAAGTTCAACTGAGTGTTTTCTAAGAATGGGTAAACTGAGGCATGAAGAAGTTAAATGGTTTCATGAAAATGACAGTAGCAACAAGTCAATGACCAATTAGAAACAAATGCTGTTGTATGTCTCAGTTTCCTTCATTCACTACCAGAATCCTCTGCCAAAAAAATAATGGATAAGTGAACTACACTAAATTGTTTCAAACCTCAGAAACCAATTGGGTTCAGGCTCTGGGTGAAAGTTCAGGTTTTATTTTATTTGAACCTATTCACCCATTCTTAACTGGAAAGTAGGTTGGTAAAATGACTAATTTGAAATGTGCATAAACTGTAAAGTAGTAAGACTGAGGAATATGAAGATAGATATAGATAGATATATATACATACAGTAGTTCCTGCCAAAAAAAGTTTCACATATGGCTTGGGCTAATGGCCAATAAATTTATTACTGGAAGAAATTGCAAATGTTGCTGAACGCTGTTACAACATAGAGATGAATCAAAATATAACAGAAATACAGATAATAGAACGTTTCATCTGATATTTCACAATAGTTATCTAGTTGGAGGAAACAGTGAAGCTTGATTGAACAAAAGATAAAGTTAATACTACCTAATCAGAAGAGACCATTATAGATCAGTGAAACTGCAAAACAGAATTATATGACAAGGGGCAAGCCACATTATCTAAATTAACATTTTTCCAGCATGAACAAGAAGGGCCACTGTAGGAAAACGAGAGCTAAATACTGTGGCCTGCATTTAGTCAACCTGAAGTAATTATTAATTTATGGTTGTCTGTGATTTTAATGAAAATGAAAGCTGAGAGGAAAGAATTGAGAAAGATAATGTGCCGTGAAATTGAGTTTCATTTATTTTGGGGGCCACCTTTTTTCTTTTCTTTATTTTTTATATTCTCATTTTGTTTTTACTAAAGGAAAAGAAGCTGAGACAAAATGCCCACATTAAAATTTTACCAAGTTTATGTAACCACACACATTGCTTTAAAATTGAACTATTAAAAATGGCCAGAGACTGAACTCACTGGCTTGCTCTGTTTCTAGCTGGAATGACCAAAGATGACTTCTTTTCTACCTTTTTCAGAATTATCACTTTTAAAAGACAGTATTTTGCAATAGCAATCTTGTCATCAGACGGCCAGGTTAGCCTAATAATATTTACATCTTTCATGAATACTCTATCATCAACAGTCCCTTGTGGGATTTTGGAACTCAAAATTATGGACAAAATTATAGGCAAGGAATATAGCCAAACTACAGTAGCTGCCTTTTAGTTTCAATTGTTTGTCTTGCTCTCTTTCCACTAAAAAACTGTAAATAAATCAACAGGTGCTGTTTTGACTGGCAAAAAAAGCCTAAAAGGAAGGGAAATCACATTAGCATTTTTAAAATGGATTAAGTTTTGGTTAAAGGAAAGTTTGAGAGGCACAAGGAATAATAGCTTTAAAAGCACATAACCCACTTCATCGTGTTTGGGATTTTATAGTCACCAGCCTGTACAACACCCACAGTCTTCAGTACAATTCAAAAGCAATACAGAAGTGTTTGGTCATTCTGGACTGGATGTGACTTCCTTAACAAGTGGACGTTTACTTTCTAGAGCTGTGTGAGAACAGTTACAAGGTTTGTACTTTAGCCTCCTTGTTTCAGAAATTTTTTTCAACATATTCTGAGAGTCAGAATATTGTCTGCTATCAGCTTTTAATGATACTTAAGATACTCTGTGGTATATCAGACATAGATCCTAGTCTGGCAGATATAATACAGTACCTATGAGAGATCTTTGTCCATCTGAAATGATAGCTGAAGTCCAGATTATCTCAGGCCATCTCAAAAAGAACTCAAGAGCTGTCTATGATCAACCAATCCATGCCATGTTGACTGCACTGATTAGATTTTCATTGACTTTAATAGAAGCCCCAGATCCTCTTGATTGCCTAAAAGCTTTATAGACTTCTGAAGAAAAAGCCTACATGACACAGAACCCTATATTTTAAGCTATTCATTTTGACCTTAAAGGCTACTTCTACATGCAGGAAAGCTAAATTCTACCATTAATAAAAAACCCCACATAGATGACAAAAATATCCCAAAACCTTTTCTTATACAACATTTTGTCAGGATTTCTCCATCCCAGAGAGGAAAAATCATATACATTCTGGTTTAGTGACCAGGAAAGTACATATAAGTTAAGTGCCCTGTTCCAGCCAGAACAAGGTTAATTTTTGCAGTAGCCAGGAGGGGGCATGGACCTGGAGGTTATTCCATACCACCTCAGTCCACTGCCAGGGTCAGGGGCAAGGGAATCTCTTCCAGAGAGTAGAGGTCTCTTCTGGTTGACTACAAATGGCAGGAGGGCAGTTGAGTAAAGCCTGTTCTGAGCATTTTGCATGTGAATCGCTCTTCTTTCTCTTGTACATTTCTGTTATTAATATTGTTGCTGTTAGTCTTCTTTTTTCTTATCCCATTGCTGTTTCCAGTAAATGGTCCTTTTCCCAGCTTGTAAGCTTCATGTTTTGTGCCTCCATTTCTGCTCTCCATCCCATCACAGGGGAGAGGGAGAAGGAGGGGGGAAAAAGTAAGCAGCAGCACAATTTGGAGAGTCTCATTGGGAGCACTGAATTGTGGAGTCCCATTCCCAAACCATGACATCTAGAATGGGCTTTTGTGGAGGAGAGGAAAAAAGAGGGAGGAAGGCAGGCAGGAAGGCAGGAAAGAAGGAAACAAACATTGATTTGTTATACAAACTGAAAAGATAATAATGATTGCTTTGAGATGCCTTCCTACATTCATGTCAAATCAGACCAAAATATAAAGATAGCTATCTAAGGTTACACATGTAGAAATATACGCTGGCTGATTCAATAATGGGACACGGGACACAGGACAAGGAAATCTGATGTGATCAAAGCTGACATTGAATAGAAGAGACAATGTATTTACTTACACCCTGATTATCATCAGTTATTACTGATTAATCAATTGACTCAAGATTGAGGTTGAAATAGTGGAGAGATGTGGAGAGATTATCCTCCATAATGTAATGTACAGTTCTGAATCAATCTCTAAGTTTTGTATCAATAGTGACCAGGCTAAACAATTCATTTCTTAGTATATTCTACAGAAATTTGATTATTTATTGTGTAACTCTTTCTTGTGAAAATGGAAATTAATTCATGCAGAGAGATGAGGTGTGAATGTGACGTTTTCTTTTTCTGCTTGGTGTCCTACATGTAATTCCTGAGTTTACACACAGAAGAAGTAAGAAAGCAAATAAAAGAAAGGTAGAAAAAGTGAGTGAAAAATAATTGTTGAAGACTCCACATTTTGATTATATATTGTTATAATTTCACATGATATTCCTGAGCTTACCAAAATATTTAATAGTTATGAGTTAATTTAAAATAACTTGGAAAATAACAGAAATTATTTTTATCATTAACCTATTCTATAATTATTTTCTTCTTTTCTTGATGGTTTTTCAAGTTTGGGGTTTTTCCTTCTATGACTATGAGCAACTTTTAGGTGTTTACTTTAATGGGCCTGGTTCCTAGGCACACAGATTTTTGATAGCACTTAGATACTTCACAGAAGTAGATTTAATATTAAGTGCATTTTTGTGAACTTTTGTTGAAAGAGAACTCAAACATGCTTACTTCAATTTTTATTTGAAACACTTCTCTTGCCATCAGGAGAAGAAGATACAATGTTTCTATGTTGAGAATCGGCATCCTGAAAAACTAGCAACACTTAGGCAATTGCATAGCTTGAAATCAAAATTGGCAGAAACCAGAGTCCACAGCTGATCCACAGAATGAGAACCTATGGCTTCTCTGTGACAGAAGGAGAACCTGTGGCTTCTCTGTGATAGTCTGACAATCTCATTTTCAAGGGTAAGAAGACACTCAAGGACCTGTGCTATTGCTTGCCTTTGCTGCTGTTAGGATAAGCACAGCTTAATAAAGCGACAATATTTTCAGTATTTTTACTTAGAGCTAGAAAGCTTTCTGCAGTGCGTTCACCACCGAAATTGATAAACATGATAGAAATACATGGCTTAGGTTACTGCATTGCCTGAAAACCTCTCATTTAGATATATTTCACTTGTTTAATTAACGGAGTCACTAGCTTTCCAAGTGAAAAGAAAGAAAAAAGCTCATACACATTATTCTCCTTTACTTTCTCATTAGCTGCAGCTCTTTCTGACAAATATTGACCTGTAATTCTTTCCCTCTGCCAGAGAATTAAATAAAATATGAACTGCACACAATATACACCATCTGTCCAATTCCACAAGCTGGTTAGTATGTTGACTCCCATTGACTTTACTTCAAGGCCAAACTGCCCACAAACAAGAAATATTCCTACATCAAAAAGTATGCAAACTTTGCTTGCTTTTGTATTGCATAGTTCAAATATAGTTCCTTTTTTCTAATAGTGTTTTTATCCTAAATTTGTTCTTTACATGTGTTCTCTGACCTGCCAGACTGGCTCACTCTCAGTCTGTTTACTCTAATCTGTTCAGAAATTCTCAATTACTGATCTTTTATTTTTTCAGATACTTATATTTTGTTTTATCAGCTTCCTAAGTAATGCAGGATCTTTTTCCAGTAAACGACATCGCATTTCATTTACTATATATTCATTTCTCTTCTGGTCAAGAGGCTGGGTTGAATTTTCCTTGGTATGATAGAATGCTACCAGCAGATAATGCCTGTTTGTCTGTTTATGTTACAGTGTAAGGTACTTCAAGTCTTTAAAACATGTTTTTTCCGTCAATTCTTTTTCTGAAGCCTTTCTTCACTTATAGGTACTCATTCTTATTCACGCTTCTTTGTTTTCACTTGTCTTCATACATACTTCAGTCTATCTTTAATTAATTCATCAATAATAGAATTCAGCTTACTCCAGTATCAGATATCAGTTACGTGCATTGTTTATTCTTTTAATTTCTGATCTTCCTTTAGTCAGCTGATCTGTTTGAAGTATTCTACAAAGGCACTGTATATCAGTATGTCATATTTACCCTTTTGACACTGGTTTATGCAATACATACAGCATATTTTCATAAAATATATCAATTAGTTCCTTCCCTTAACAGAAGGAAATAGATAGAGCTCTTTTGCCATCTCTAATTTTCTTCAAAACCTTGTGGATCTGTCTTCTCTCCTTTGTAATTCCTTTCTCTTCCTCCTTTCAAATCTATCTTTATCTGTGCATCTTTAGATTAAGATATCTAAATAAGGACATCTATATGTCAATATCCAGGTGTCATCCATGTGTCTAAGGTACCTATGCAGTCAAGATACAGTCAATAGAGTAAATGGAGCCTAAAGAGTTTCCCCTCGGGTGAACACTGGAAGCTGCTCAACTGAGATGCTTTCTAGGCTTCATTGGCTCACTTTCTAAGGTCTTCATTTGTTTATAACTGAATTTTTAGCATCTGACTCACACAGAGAAATATAAATTCAGGTGTCAGCGTGAAGTTGTATTGCAGGTTATGGTCTCAGTCCAGTTCCCCCATCATCTTCTGCAGAGTAGTTCAATCATGTGTCATGTCTCACAGCTGGATGGAATTAACTCAGAAGTCGTCAGTCCTATTAGCTGGCAGTAGTTACCTATTTTTGAGCAATATAGCAGTAGCAACCAATTCCTTATGCAAAAGAAAATCCACCCCTATTAAGCTCCTAAGCACTCACCTTTATTCTCAAGGTGAATCATCTATATGACTCTTCCCATGACTTTCTTCTTTATTTTACTAAGCTCAGATCGGAATTGGAGATGCACATTTACGTCTCACGTGCCTTTCTTACCTGCTATCTTTCCAGTTTTCTTTAGATGTTTGTGTGGAAAGAAAAGGATCTAAAAGCTCTATACTAATCAGGAAGATAGTACTCAGCCTGGGATTTTGTAACTCCTTAAATCCCGTGTTTTGGTTCCAGAAGGCTCTGGGCAAATGCACAACATCATCAACTGCCTCTGAATTCAAGAACATCACTTACTCTGCTGAAAAATTCCATGTTCAGAAAGCAATCCAAGTTTCCAGAACACCATGTTTCAAGTTTCTTAACACAAGAATGTATAGAGGAAAGAGAAATTTAAAAAGTTATTTTAAATCTTGTGGTAAGAAAATTTTTAAGTTATATTCTGTACAGTTTTCAGTACTACATATATGCTTGAATCAGATGATCTAGAAATAATATAGCAGTAGCAACCAATTGCACTTTTGCTCTCTGTCTCTCTCCCTCTCTTTCTCTCCCTTCCCCCCTCTCTTTTCTATTCTTTCTATCTCCCTACCTCACAGTTTGTGTTAAATAAAATCTGTTTTATTGACTTTGGCATATGGTCTCGTTTGCACCTTAATTCGGGCAGAGGCATCTCTCATTAATCATATCTTAACAATCTCAAACAGAATTTTAGTAGAGTCAAGAGATCTTCTATTCTTGTTTTCTAAATTGGTTTAGTCCAGTAGATTGTCTCAGACTGAGAACACAGCAAACACCGACAGATCTGGTCTCCACCTTCAAGAACAATTTGAAATTACTGTTATACTTTTTAAAAGAAGTATTAATAAGACCTGCAGCTAATTAAAGATATGTGTTTAAAATTCAGATTATTAAAACTTACATTGTTAATTCTCAATATCTAAAGTAGAATTTGAAATCAAAGAGAGATGCATAGAGAGTGAGTGGGTAATCTTGATGCTTTCACAAGAAAATTACTCAAACAGGTACTATGTTAAATCCTAGAAGATGCATGCATTCTTCTCAAAAATGCTACTTCTGTAAGGGAGTGTCACCAGGTAGAAAGAGTGTGGGGATGGGCTTCTGAAAGTAGTGACTGTGATATAACACTGCAAGATGAAGATGGTGAGTGTAGGAATATGGTGCTATGGAAATAGCGTGTGAAGAAAAGTGCGCAGCATGAAGGTGGAGAGCATGGGGTAATACTGCTTTATGATCGTGCTTGGGGTGCACCACCTGGTACACAAGACTTCCAAGGTAGTACCAAGTGGGAAACATAATGAGTATACAAGGGTTTATGTATCCCCATGTAATAGGGAAATTTCCTTCCATATTCCATTGACAAAATCTTCCCAACCCACATCTGCCTTTTGCTACAATCTAAGAAAAGTTCTTTAGCTTTTTGCATGTTAATGATGCTATATTTACACTCCATAGTTAGCTGTAGATGGACTAAACTCTCTCAGGATCATTTGAGGAACTTTTCAAAAGTCTGCATTGTACATTAAAACACATTGTACATGTGTTTGATTTTGATATGCTGTGTTCTCAGAGCACCTTTGTGAAAGCAGGTAATGAGCCATCAAATAAAATAAGGTTCCTTTTCAATGTTCTCCATGTTAGCAAGAGTACAGTAATATGAGTTGATGTCCTATGTTGAAATATCTAAAATCATACTTTAAAATGGTGGGAAAAAGATTGTGTTCTTCAACCCATGCAAAGAACATGATTGTCCTCCCCAGCCTAAAAATACTTATTTTTTCTATATCTTGACTTATTTTTAAGAAGAAATACAGATTACAGACTCACTTGGTAAAGCTGATTAGCTAATATACCATCTCTCATTCCCGTCCTAAATTTCTTCTTTTTGAAATATTTATAACATAATTGACAAGTGCTCCAGATTATTTTATTTTGTTAAGAGTTCTATGTGTGAAATATGGCAGACATTCACAAACACTAGCCAAAAGGAAGGAAACTTCTTGCAGTTCATATGCCCTATTTCCTGACTTGAATATTTTGTATAGAAAAACACTATTAAGAGTTTTGTTTAAGAACTCTATTTAGCAAATATTTTCACATCACAAAAATAAGATAACAGCACTTCTGAGAAAAAGCAGTTGCACAGAGCAAAAAATGAAAACTGAGCTATTATAAAGGAATTATTAATGGAAATGCAAATATTTATGTCCCTCATTAAGCTTAACCAAGGACTGAAGAAGTGGTGGACTAAGAGATAGCAAATGCTTAGTAATATGTCTCTGTATGTGGCTCATTTCAAGAGACCCAACCAACTTTGGTCTACAAAATAGTTTATATGGCACCAAAGCACCCTATCTAGTGTTCTAAAATGGAGCGGGATGCCTGAATTTCTCACTGCAGTTTATCAATCTGTGTGGTTGTGCTATTCTAATACACATCTGAGTTAACAGCAGAAGTTCTCTGATTGTATAATCATAGAATGGTTTGGTTTGGAAGGGACCTTCAAGACCATTCAGTTCCAGTCCCCACCTGCCCTGTCACAGGCAGGGATGCCACCCTCTAGGTAAGACTGCTCAAAGCCCCATCCAGCCTGACCTCGAACACTTCTGGGGATGTTCCCTGGTATACATGAACACATCCACCACTTCTCTGGGAAACCTGTTCCGGAGCCTCACCACCCTCACAGTAAGGAATTTCTTCCCAATATCTAATCTAAACCAGTCCTCTTTCAGGAAAAAGCCTTTACCACTTTTTATATAATCCTTATCAGAAAGAACATGACAAAGATGACAAACTTGTTTACTTAAATTCATCTCTTCTTTGTATATTAATTAATTGAACACAGATATAAATGAATATAAATTTGCCAGCAGCCTGCCATTAAAATATACATTTAAGCATTTTTCTCAGGAAACAAAGTTAATAACTTATTTTGGTACCATTACCGCAACTTTTGAGGGAATATAATGGTATAAAGGTTCTGTTGTCTACATAATTTATGGAAAATAATTTAATTCTGGGGACTCTAGTGCCAAACATGTCCATAGATCAAGCTAATTAGGAGTTTATATAGATGTTGTAGGTTGCTTTCCACAAAATATTTCCTTTAACTCCTGACATATGTGTCTTCTTTAGAAATTCTGTTACTAGCTAATGCTATACTTCTGACAAATCAGTGATGTCACAAGCAGACGAAATCTTCTAAAATGTGTGATGGAAAATACAGCACCAATCTTCAGAGGTTTTACCTCAGTTTCTTGAATTTATCAATTATTTTCTTCCTTTTGACATCTACATTTCTTCTGAGCAGATATATATTAAGGATTGTACAGGATCTAGCTAGATGATTAACAGTCATTCTCAATTAATGGGTGAATAACCATAACTTGTAAACTCTGTGACTACTTGACACTGAGCTTGGATGGAACATCAGTCCTCAAAAATCATATTACTTGTTTTCAAAAAATCCAAGGGAAGAGGTCTAATTCTGTCCTCCTCTATGTCATATGAATGTCCCATCATTCTCAACACCATTATTCCAGGAAAGTAAAGCTGCAGTTTTGCTTTCTACTTCCTCTTTTGAATTGTTCAATACTTTAATTCACATCTTATATCTGATTATGTCAAGATTTTTTCTTTATCTAAGTAATCTGCAAGTGAAGATAACATATGAGAAATACAATTAAACTCTATAGCTGTTTGTCTACCACTGATCCAAAAACATTACCAATTCACTGGAAGAGTAATACTATAATCTCTGAGTTTTGCTTCCATTTATTTTTTTCAAAACCTTTCTGTAGTATTGTCATTACAAACCACCTATTGCCACGATCTTTTTATTGATCCCTTCAAACATCAAGTCTGTTTCTTCTTTGCTATTTAAAACAAAATATACTACAGGAACGTTCTGATAGTCTTTGCACAGATAGAAATAACTGCACTGGAATCAGAAATAAAGCACTAAAACCATTACATTTTGTAATGCTGCACTCCTCCAGACATTTTAGCCATCTTTCTTCATTGATTAGCACCAAGTATAGCCTTTCACACCCATTTAAAGTACTCTTTCCTTCCTCTTCTCAAAATAACTCATTAACAAAGCAAAATGACAATATATTTCCCTTGATCCCATTCAGAAAGTTAAAAGTAAAATCAAGGCTCGAATTGCTAATGTGGAAGATGCAATGGAGAGACTGTTCCTAAACTCTCTTAAAGCAGGCTTTTTTCTTCTGTTCATCTCTGTCTTTACAGCAGAGAAGTGTTTTCATTCTTACCATAGAAAAGGAGTAAAATATTGCCTATATTTTACATTTTTAAGAGATCAGAGCTTTCTGTTTGTGTATTTGTGGAAGTGGGGGAACTTGGGATAGAGTTGCTTAGCTGTGTATCAGAAAGTTAATGTCAGTACTTTCCTATCAATGAATTTTGTTCATGTAGGAAATTTCATTCAGGCCATTCAACACACAAAGACTTTCTAAGTGTAATGTGCTTTTATTTCTACTGAAAATAACCTTAATCAACTTCTTAAAATGAGTATTAGAATATGATGCACAGTTACATGTGTACTAAATTGTCAAAATCTCAAAGGAATACCAGAGGATAATCTGAAAGATGTTCCAATGATGGATTATTTCTGACAGTAATTCGCAAAAATGCCACAAATCTCATGTATAATGGGAACATGCTATGTAATAGAAAAGTTACCCATGGCACTACAGTAGTAGGTGTCACGATACGTATCTAATATTGTAAAAGGCTTGAGCAGATTTTGCCACCACAGCAGTTCAGCACCTCATCAATATTTTCAACATCAGATAATTGGGATTCTTTGGAACACTGAATTATACAACTGAAAAAAATCCAATACAGAGAATCTGACTTAAGTGTATTGCTGGATTATACAGATGGAGATACAGCACTTTTGTAGCACCCAACATCACTGAAGTTAAAGACTTAATATACATTTGGGTTCTGATGTTTTGTAATATACATTTGGGTTTTGACAGTTTTAAATCATTTAAAGAATGAAATACACTGGTCTATGATACATATCTGGTCTAGTTTTCACCTGACCCATCATTAGGAATAAATAATGTCTAAACATGCAGCTTTGACACTAAGCTATGGCGCTACACTTAGTGTGTCTGAAGATAGGAGACTCTATGGTTAGTGAAACAATTGCATGTGGACTGAGCAAATCCGTTTGTTACATTTCACTGCTGGAAGGGTAAGAATCTACTGTCATTAGAGATGCTTGGGATTTAGCTAAATGTATTCTGGCAGCTCTGCTAGCTGTCTGAATTTGAAGGAGGTTGAAAAGTATATAATGAACACCCCAAAATGATGCTGAGATAACACTGATAGGAACCTAGATTAATTTCTTGTTTTCTTTCTGCTAGCTAGGAGAAAAGAATTTGTGTATTATATCTTAAATGGAGATTCATGTCTTGTCAATTAAATAGTATGAGCAAGATCTTCAGTTTATGTATTTAGTTGGCCAGCTATAAGCCTGCTGTAATTTCAGAGGCTTGCAGCTGTATTAGCATGGAACAGAGCCCAAGACTATAACACCTGTTGGAGTGACTCAGCCCTCGGAGGGGCTGTGGAGCCCTGGTGCACATCGGGCTCTGCCCATTCAGTGGTGGGAACACTCTAAGGAGGAGAATCCCTGTTGATATTAGGGTGATCTCCTGACAACCCCCTGTTTCTTATGTCCCAGTTACATGTATTTCCCCTTTATGTTGAATATTTATCCCCTCGTTACATATGTATTCTGCTCTGGAATCTTCGCCTATATTCGATGTTCTATTGGTTTATCCTTCCCTAATCCCTCCTCCCTCCTTCTCTATTTGTTGCCCTGGTTGTCCCTCAGATATTTGCTGTTTTGTGATTGGTTGATTTGTACCCCTTCTAACCCTGGACCCTCCTTGATTTTTGCTTTTCCCTGCCTCTGGACCCTCTGGAATAAACTCATTACTGGAACCCAAGCAGGGAGCCCTTCTCTCCTCCTTTACCTCCGGTGCCTCCCCAGCTGACACTCTGCGAGCCCCCTTCCCCACTCGGGAAGGACAGCACAGCAATAACAGCAGCCAGCTCCTGTCAGCAGTGGCCGATCCCTGTGGCCAGGGACGCTGCAGGACAGCCGCAGGTTCCCTCCAAGAGGGGTGGCTCGGGGGAAGGCAACGCGGCGCATACCTAGATGGCAGGAGAGGCAGAGCGAACATGCAGTGGATCATATCTGCATGTTGGCTGTAGGGACTTTCATCAGCACTGCTATGTGTCCTTCATGCTCATTTCTTTCCTAGATACGGATGATGTTTCTAAATGATGTTGATGTTTAAACAAGAATGTATCAATAATAATATTCCATGCCACAGGAGTTATACTTTGGATTTTTCTAGGAATTACTTATCAAAAAATATAAGAATTTGCATAATTCAACTGGAGTGTGAATATTCCAGAGTGTTATGATAGGAACATGAGACTAAGGGTGAAAAGAGAGTTACGCATAGGTTTACTAATGGGTTTTTTGTTACTTTCTTCTGAAAATACCAGCTTACACATTCAAATACCTGACCCAAGATCTTCAGATATTAATTTCAATAACAGGCGTGCTATTCTATTCTTCATGGCAGATGGAAAATTGTAGCCATACTTGAAGATTTTTTTCTGGAAACTAAGATTTCTGATCCATTTGTTATAACTGTCAATCCTTTCTTTATTCTTTTGCAAAAAAGATTCTTTAAATCTTTTAAGCGGTTTCACTATGATAATATCCTGTAAAATATTAGTCATTAAAGAGTATCTTTCTAGAATAGTCAAGGAGATAGAGAGGATATGAGAAAAGCTTATGGCTGGATTTTTAAGAGCTTCTTGTTTTCTAAATTGCCAGGTCATACCTGACTATTTCCTATTAATATAGGATCTGCTGAGATCTCTCTCTGGATATTTAAAACACATTTTTGTATGCATTCTTTCCTTTCTTTACAGTCACATATCACCTTATTCATGATTAACATTGATCAGTCTATTCAGGCTTAAAAGTAATTTCTTTTGAAGTTCTTCGTGCTGGTCTGAAGGAAAGTATTATGGTTGTCCTTTATGTATACGAACAATGGTGAAGCAAGATATCCACTACAGATAAAAATAGTCCATTAATAATGGTAATACAGAGCACTTATATGAGGCCTACTATCTGCAAAGCAATTTACAAACAATTTCCAATTAATCTTCTCTAGTTACTTAGTGTAATCCATTCATTACCTAATGGGTCCCAAACCTTTAATGCAATAGCAAAGTTTCTAACAATATATCCGAGGCTATCTTTTGCAGCTGAAATTCTCATTTTACTGACAGTTATGCTATTTGAGCAGAAACATGTTAGGACAATTTCTTGGAGCTAGGCTGTGTAAAGCTTTACTCTCAGTGATTTCAACCCCTGGAGCAACAGGTGCATGATCTGACTGAAAATAGCTCTTATCATAACAGCTAAATTAATAATTATGAAAGGAAAGGGAAACTCCAAAGTGAGACTTAGAGGTACTTCAAGGAAAAAAAGTTTTAAATGTATAATTATCCTTTTAAAAATCCCTATAAAATGGTATCAAGGATAGGTTTTCCCTATGAGTTAGTGCCAGAAGATCTTTTTTAAAAGTCAGTGGAATCCTGATTAAAAAAGCTATCGTCATGTTAACATGATTCTATGGTATTTTCCACATTATTATCTGACCTGAACAGTTTTATAATGAACTTGGTCTAAAGCAAGCCAAGGGTAAATAGCATCAGAAATGCTAATCTTGATAAATTCTGAGGCCTTTACAACATTCTTCTCTTTTTCAGACCAGCAAGTGGTTTCCAGCATTTTCTTCTTAACAGAAGTTCAGAATACTGAGTGATGTCTTCACTTCGTCTCTTTAACCTTCTGAGTTGGGAGGACTGTTTTTCAATGTTTATTCTTGGAGAAAAATAGATGGTATGACTAGCTAGCCAGGATTTATCTGCCTAAAGAGAGATACCTAAAGTCCATGGGGATGCCATCTATTCTGTCTCTCTCCAAGGCCAAAGGACACGCTGAACATCGGCTGCACCTTCCTGCTGCAGCAGATGGGACCCATATCTCCTCAGCATTTGGAGGGCATTTCTTATTTTTTGGGGAAGTGAATGCCTTCTATCCTGTCCCTCTGATGTGGGCATGTGGTGAACCGCTTGTGCACCCAAGAGACAGAGGAATGCCTGCTTGGGTGCACAGCTGTGCACAGTCATGAGACTCTAAGTTTCATACACATTTTCTAACACTTCAGAAAAAGTAGATGATCCCCTTATTATGCACTGATCACAGGTGCATATGCATCATGTTAATTTTCATTTTAAAAATTATTTCTCTAAAATTTGGACAACAACTTTACCTCTTTGCCTGTGCAATCTTTTCTTTTTGTTATTATTTATTTATTACTGCTAATAATTTTTGTGCTTTTACAAGTAATTTTAATTCAATTCAGCTTCCAAGTTGAGGGAACACATGTTATCTCATCATATAGTGTCCCCCCATGCAGCAAGCTCATCTTTTATTCTATTACACAATTCTTTCCAATGATTTCAGCCCCCTTAACCCTCCTGTCAATGCATTCTCTCAGTGCTGCTAGGAAAAAAACATCCAACTCAAAGGCTTCTTCATTTTCCTGCAAAGTTATTCCTTTAGCTGGAGCATTATATAGGAAGAGGGCAATGTTTTCCTTAGCTGCATTCCTTAGTTTGTGCTCATTATCACGTGAAGTCAGCCTTGGCATCTCAGAATACTCGGCATTCTTTGTACAGATCAACAAACCATTTAAAATTGAGCACCTAGCAGCTGAAAAGTCATGTCTCATTGTATGCAGTAGTTTAGGACTGAGAGTGCAGAAAAAACTCTCAGAGGCTGTGTTCCACTCTTCTATTAATCTGGATCCCTCAGCAAAGTATTGTAAGCTCTCATACCTGGGTGTCATAAATAAATTGTCTGACTTCCAAAGGACATAGTCACTCTATATTCTAAGGAAGAAAAAAAATTAAGAATTATTTGTATGTCATTAAGGATCTTGTTACCAAAAGAAGGGAATAACTATTTTGTGCTAATTTTCACTACTCATAGCAACAAAGTAAATACTTCAAAAAAAATAAACAAACCCTCTATAAACCTTATGGATTTTCCATTAATCTGTCCCTTACTTTGTTGGCAGATTACTCCACATTTATCAAATTACATTGGACAAATGCATCCTCTTGTGGTCTATTCAATGGGTTTTTTCCCGTATCATTTTGATAAGAGTTTCTAATAAACTTACTATCAGATGCTTTTACTTAGGAGATTTTAAAAACTAAAAAAAACAGTAAGAAATTTCTTTGAATTTGATATTTCACGATTGCCGAGGATCAAATTTCATACTGATTTCATTTTTTATATGCATTTTTTAATAGATTCCCATTGAGAAGATGCAACATAACACCATGAATACAATAACGT
Organism: Mohoua ochrocephala; assembly: GCA_013398855.1. Lineage (NCBI taxonomy): Eukaryota > Metazoa > Chordata > Aves > Passeriformes > Acanthizidae > Mohoua > Mohoua ochrocephala. The sequence continues at coordinate 23,064 of VZTA01008249.1, forward strand.
AATTTGTCCTTGCAGCAGGGATAAGGCTGCTGAACCCATTCCTTAAAACTTGATGGCTCACTCACACAGCAAATATTTTTGACTAGTTAATTCTGTAGCCTTGAGTAAGCAATTCATCCCTGTTGAATTTAATTTATATACATCCTTTGAAGTTCGTAATTGAAATTATAGCTTTAAAAAAAAATTGAGAAGTGTTCTGCTAAACATGAAATTCACTCTTAGCTCAGTATAATCTTCCATCTCTATTTTCAGTTAATGTTGCATTGTATCCCTACTCTCCTCGTAATATCTCTCACTTCCCTTTGAATGGTACAGGCACAGATTTTCTCAAACTCAGTGTAAGAGCACTATAGAGTATCATTCTGTTCTATACATTCTAAGATTTATGGAAATTGCTGTGAAAGGTATTTAGTACAGAATGATAGTTATTGGATAGGTTTGCAAAGCCAGCTTTCACAGCTCTATGCCTAACTCACGTTTCTTATGAAACATCACACGGGTTTCCTAACAGGCACCAATAAAAGAGGGGTTCAGTTCAGTCACCCACATGAAGACAACTCATAGCCTCCTGAAATATTCCAGGTATTTCAGACATGCACGTAAGATGGTAGGTAAAACATAACACTTACAGGAGATCTATGTCTTTTGGAGGAGACGTAAGCTAAGGTCCCAAAAGAGATTCAATTCTAGATGCCTGTGTTTGGTGTCTGAACTGGGCCTAGATCTGCATGAAGCAATGGACATTAAAGACGGTTTCATATTTCAGTCTCAAATCATTTTCCATCTTTAGCATTTGCTTTCATGAGATAGTACAGAGATACACACTCTCCCCTCTACAAAACCAACTACAAACTGGTTTTATGTAGAGATAAATAAGATGCCTAAGCTATCTAGCCAAAGACAGAATTTTTTTCTCTTCCCATACAGTGTAGCAATACTTACCATAGAGTTGATGTATAACCTGATTTACAAGACCATGTTGCAGAAAAGAAATGTATTTGATAGTTTTTAAGATTACTTAGCTGCTTACACTTTTGCACGCTCAAACCCTCTGCTTTGGCCAACAAAATCAGCTGGATCAGGCCAATATTATGTCTCCCTTTGTTCACTCTAAGATGCTGTTAGGCCTTTTAATCATTTTTTTGCTCTTGGTTCTTGTTTTGTCATGTGCCGTGTTCCTCTACCATCATTCATACCCTGGAGGGCTTATTGATTTATGTACTCTTATAATTAGAATATAGTTTACAGTCCACAGGTTAACCTTTACTCTTTATATAGTCTGTATGAACAAAATTAGAAGCTGAGTTGACTGTATACTATCCTGGTTATTATTTAACCTGATGACACTTTCAGTAAAAGTATAATTTATAAATGTTTTAATCTATATATTCTATTAAATTATTTCTAAATTTGAATGCCTAAAGTATAAGCTCCTTGTTTTCATTGCCGTTTTTACAACCATCTGAATCAAATGTCACACTGCATTTGAAACCAGCAAATACACATCTCTACAATTGACTGTCATGTTTACCTCCTGAATTTCAGAGCTTCATATTTATAACAACCCTATATGGTAATACTCTTTCACTTAGTGAGGTAAATTCTATTTCCCTTCCCTTCCCTTCCCTTCCCTT
>VZTA01008249.1:33137-35637 GCA_013398855.1 Mohoua ochrocephala
CTGTTAATGGGCCATCCAGTCTCACACATTATCCCATTGGGAGATGCTCCGCCCAGAGGGAGGAACCAAGCATTCCATCCTGGATATAAACTGAGATTTCGAACACTACAAGTAGCCCTTACCTGCAGGATTCCCAGAGGACAAGAGCTATTACTGGATCTTCAGGTGGAGACCAGACCTTTCTTCAGGATCACCACTTCATCTGGACTGCTACCAACACCCTGACTGACAGGGTGTCAGGTTGTATTCTGACTCTGTCAGTAGTTGGGGGTTTTTTTGTACTATTTCATTTATTTATTTCTTTTTCTATTAAATTGTATTTCTGACTTGGAGTCTCTCAGTGGTTTGTTTTCAAACCAGCACACTTTATTAAGAACCTGAAGTTTTAAAAAAGTCTGAACATTAGATCGCTTCTTTGGGAGTGTTTCTACCTGACAAAAAAATAAGTAAACCAGAGAAAAGACAGAAGTATAAAGCCATGTTTTCTACAGCAGGCATGCTTTTGTTCAGAAATTCTGAACCCAGCAGAGTAGCAAAAGAAGAGTATGGTTTTTTTGAATTTTTGTCTGGGTTTAAATGTGCAGTAACTTTGCCTCTCTTGGCGGCCCCTTCGTCTCCTTCCTTGAATATCACATTTTATTCCCCCAAATATAAACAAAGTGCCAAATTTGCACTTCACCATTTGTACAAAGCATGCTCAATATTAAGAAATCACTTGATCACAATTTTCACATGAAGACAAGATAAACGAATGAAGAGAACTTACTTAAAAAGAAATCTCCATCAGGAGAAATTGGAGCTGCTTACACTGTGTGGCATTTGAAGGTAAATGTTTTTAAAAGTGAACCACTGGAAGAGTTTCAAACAGTTTACAGGGTATTCTCCATCACGGGTGTTCTTTAAAACAGAGGTGTGTATTTGGGGAAGGGAGAGGTTGTGTGAGCGTGTGTGTCTTCTTTTGTTTTTCAAAAAGACAAAGGCTCAACAACAGCCTTACGAGACTGAGCCAGCAATCACCTATGGAAATTCATTATCTGAATTAGGCAGAAGGCTAGTCTAGTGGCCAGGAGAAGTTGAAGTTCTTTGACAAAGCAATTATTTACATCCAAAAGTTGTCACTAACTTTCTACTCTACCACACTTTAGTAAATTACAGAAACATCCAACAACTTTCCTGAAAGCCAGAAGACATACATTTTATGAATAATGATTTAGATGAGATATATTTAGCTCACAACAAAGGACCACCTTTACCTAAAAGTGCATGATGTGTAAGAAGGCTTACGCTAACACTCTGTCTTGATTATATGAATGATGTAATATCTTCTATTATCCATTAAACATTGAAAATCATTATCATTTCTTTTGCAAGCACAGTGCAACTCTGCTTTACACTATTTAAATGATAAGTATGCTCAGTCATGTTGAGAAAAAGCTCAAATCGTAACATTTAGTAAGGCAATGTAATATATTTTAAAAACCAAATTATTGTTTCAAATATAAGGCATTCATTTAAATTGCTATATTATTGTTTTTCACTCAAATAGCATATTACCAATGGTTTAGCTGTCACCCTATATTTGCTGCTAGACAAATCAGTAATTGACAACAGCACATTTCCAAGGCAAGGAATCTTATTCAGTAGTAGTGTTACTTCACCACAAATCCCCTGAGAATGGCAAGATGCTTTGGGGGACATCCTCAAAAAGCACACCCAAGGGCCTGGGAGGTAATCAGAATCTTCAGTGATATGATGCTCCTCATGGAGTAGGGGAGCTAAAACTAAAGGTTAAATAACCAGGGTCATAACAAACTATTTAAATGAAGAAAATACGGAGACACCATTTTAATAAACATTGCAGAATATGCATTGCTTTTATTTTTTTCCCAGCAATTACATTTCTATGAAAATTATATATATGCTCCAGAATTTGTAAGCAAGGCTTGAAAATGTCATTGATGAAAGTATTGAGTTCAAGTTATGTATTGTTCTGTGTTCACAATGGAAACATACTTCCATATTAAAGGCATCACATAGATATAATAAAAAGAAAAACATTACAAATGTGCTTTTCTCATATTTTGAATAAGAATCATTTCAAAATGGATCATGTCAGTGATCAAATGGAAACCATCAATGCAATATCAAGTTTTAACTTGTACATCATTTGATGGTGTAATTATACATATAACAAACATGGCTTGGTTATGAAAATGCAGAGTACAATAATTTAGGAGATGTATTTTTCTGTATCTGAGTAAATTTATTGTCATTTGTAATCCAGTCTTGCAAAGAAAATTCTTCCAAATGCTTTCTGTTACTTTTGAAGGTTGGTATTGTTAAGTTCTGCAATTGGTAAGTCATGAAAGACTTGTTCTCATCCAATTTACTCCAATAACATTCAAAGATTGATTTATCAGGATTCACAGATATTCCTAATAGGAACAAAAAAACTTGATCTGATGGCATTTCATCCCCCCCCCCAAAAAAAGTCCTATGG
>VZTA01008249.1:38137-45885 GCA_013398855.1 Mohoua ochrocephala
ACTCAGGATTGCTTACAAGACAAATTTTTGTTTCAACATTGATTCTAGTTTTCTTGATGTTTGCTTCTAATAAGGTACCTGTTACAAATCAATTTCGGTTTGCATGCTTTAGTTTCTGATGCAGGATGATACACTGCTGAAATGACATTACTCTGTTTTCCATAGATTCCTACAACTATTTCAAAATAGACAACTATGCACTGAGGGAATCTAAGCACAGACCCCTTTGGAAAAGTTATTTACAGCTGATGGAAAAAGCAACTTGCCAAGAACTGACGAATTTTGTGGCCTTCTACAACAGGGTTTATGGTGTTGGAGGATAAGAGAAAAGCAACTGACGCCACCCAACTGGATTTGTGCAAAGCATTTGATGCTGTACCACACTACATCCTTGTCTCTAAATTGGAGAGACTTGGATTTGACAGATGGATGACTCAGTGGATAAGGAATTGGCTGCTCAGAGTTGCAATCAACAGCTCAATGTCCAAGTGGACACAAGTGGTGTTCCAATGGTAGGACCAGCACTGTTTAATATCCTTGTCAGCAGCATAGGCGGTAGGATCAGCTGCACCCTCAGCAAGTTTGCTGATGACATCAGACTGTGCAGGGCTGTCGACACCCTGGAGGGCAGAGATACGATCAGAGGAACCTTGGAAGGCTTGAGAGGTAGGCCTGTGTGAATGTCATGAAGTTCAACAAGGCCAAGCGCAAGATCCTGCACCTGAATCTGAGCAATCCCAAGCACAGATGTAGCCTGGACAGAGGCTAGATTGAGAACATTCCTGAGGAGACAGATGTGGAGACCTTCTTGACGGTGTCAGAGGAGAGGCTCAGCAAGGGCCATCAACGTGAGCTCACGTTCCAGAAAGCCAACTGTGTCCTGGGCTGCATCAAAAGAAGTATGGCCAGCAGGCTAAGAACCTCTACCCTGGTCTCATGAGACCCCAACATGAGTACCACATCCATCTCTGGGGCTCCAACCTAATGTGATGGGACATGGATATGCTGGAGCCAGCCCAGACAAGGGCTATAAGAATGAAGAATATCAGGGGGATGGAGAACCAATCCTATGAGGAAAGGGTGAGAGAGTTAGTGTTGTTCAGCCTGGAGGCAAGAAGGCTTCTTCTAGCAGACTTTTAGTACCTAAAGGTGGCCTACAAGAAGGCTGGAGAGGGGCTTTTTACAAGGGCATGTAGAGATAGGACAAGGGACAATGGCTTTAAACTGAAAGAAGGCAGGTTTATAATAGACATTAGGAAGAAATTCTTTACCACGATAGTGGAGACACACTAAAACTGGTTGCCCAGAGAAGTTGTGTATGCCCCATCCATGGAAACGTTCAAGGTCAGGTTGGATGAGACTTTGAGCAACCTCATCTTGTTCCTGTTCATGGCAGAGGGAACTAAGATCCCTTCCAACCCAAAACATTCTATGATTTTATGGTTCTATGATTCCTTTACTCCTTCTGTAGTAAACAGACCAAGTGCAAATGCTTCCATTCTAAACTGTTGATTGAAGGGACCAATTTCTTCCATCAGTAATAGCTGGCCAATTAAGGTGGCCGGTCAGTTAGCATGCACCATCTGTAATTTCTAGGAAAAAAAAGGAAAGACAAAATATGCTATATTCAAGATAGTATTCAAATAAAACCAACAAATAGACCAAATAAGTAAAAATCTCTATTTTTATTTTGAGTGACAAGAGGAATCATTAACTAAACCTTTAAAAAACAAGTTAAAACTTAATTAACATGCTTAAATACAGGACTCTAGTGTGAGGTAAAATAGCCTTGGTATTTTCCTTTATACCAGGTATTTTCTTTACCTCCAGCTGCCACTGCAGTAGTACACAGGTCTCCTGTGGTTTCTCTGTTGTATATGCCAGCCTTTTGCTGAGATCTCAGAAACCTTTGGACATCCAGAATGACATTAGGACTCTCTGTTCAGCCAAGTGTTTTTACAAAATCTGTAGGCTCCACTATACCTAAAAGACCCAGCCACGAGGAAAAGCATGTAAGGCATAGGCATTACATTACCATGGCAAGAGAGTCTAATTTTCAGCCTTATGAAGAGAGGCATGAACATTTGGTTTGCTTTTACATTAGCTTTGGGCTTAGTAACAACAACAAAAAAATTCAGCTGTATCATAACAAGCAATATTTTCTTCAATTTTTTTCAATATTTTCTTACCTGAGAAATTAGTAATTACAGTTGTGTCGTCTGCAACAAAGGGGTAAGAGTCAGTAGAAATGTTTTATTTCTTGACTCTCCTAATGACATCCTCTGAAATTTTGACCTTCTCTAGTAGTAAGAAGAAAATAACTTACTATTCTTCCTGCATAAGAATGATCAAATACCTTGATATGAATTTGCATAGCCTTGAATTGAAGGATATTATGCTTAGCATTACATCCAAGATCATCCAGGTGCTGCTGGTGTTAGCAGCTGGGTATTTCCCCGTGGGGTTCATTCGGGCCAGGAGCAAGGCAGCCAGGTGGCACCAGAACAGCCCCAGCCCCAGGCATCAGGCACCTCCGTGGGGATGGGAATGGGTCAAGGCTCAGCTGGGATGTGGGTCCTGCGTAGGGCCAACCCAGAGAGGCTCATGGCCAGGGAGGGCAGGGCTGTGGGGAGCTGGAGACCAGCCCTGCTCTGGCATTGTTGGGGCAGATAGCCCCGGAGGGCTGAAGTAGGGTCCCGGGACATGAGCAGCAGGTGGGGAGCACTGGAGGGGCTGGGCAGGGACAGCCAGGGCTGGTAGTGCCCTCAGGGCTCTAATGATTATTCTGATGATTGCTGGAATCAGCACCTAGTTTTCCTACCTCCTGATGTACTGGGGATATTACCTAGTTTTAGTACAATGATTTCACTTTCTATTTGAAAATTCCTAATTCTGTTGTAGCTGTGTGAATTCTGAGTGGGTGATGTACACAGAAAACAGTCTCTTCAGGACTATTTTTTCTTAGTTAAGTCTTTTCTTGTTTACTTTTACTTTGACATGTTATTAGTGTTACTATTATTATCATTTCAATTTTGTTATTGCTGCCAGCTTAATTACTTTCACAGGCCCTCCAAGTTCCAGTGCGCTAAGGACCGTTCACTGAAAGTGCTTTTACTGGCTCTGTGTACTTGCAGTAAAAACAGAGCCACAGCATGGATACAGAAGGAGAAGCACTCAGAAGCCAACATTTCCTAAGGGTCTCAGTCTTCCACTGGACTACACATTTTCAAGCTTTGACAGGAATTACAGAAAAGAAAAATGTCCAGCAGAAATTTGAGAACCATAAACAGAGTTTACAAGTATTTATAGCAATTTCCTTCCAGGTGTGAGAGATGGACGGGAGAAAATACAGAAGCATTTGTACAAAAAATTTCAGAAGGGATCAAAAGACAATGGGTCGCTCAGAGGAGGGGGTAGACTTTCTGTTTTAACTGTACTGACATGGGTTCACGCCCAAAGAGACTCAAGTTTGCACAGGAGGCATTGGATTTGTCTAATTGAATTTGGGCATCAATGGGTACAGTCATTCTACAGGATAGATGCACTCTACCTGTGAGAGGATCACTTAATATCTTCTTAACAGAGAAAAACTGGTAGATTTAGTTTATCTCACTTGTCAAATAGGCCCACATATGGGTGAGATGAATTATGCCCTTGAAGAGCCTGGTTTTTCCCCACTGACTGATTTAGCTGTTTATGTCCCAGCCTGCAGATATCAAAAATTTGGTCAGAGAAATCCTGTACAAAAAAAGCCTGGAGTGAAACAAAGAAATTTTAATTATATTTAGTGCTTCCGGGTATGTTGCTAGGGGATTTCTCAGGATCATGGAGTTGGGGAACAAAAAGGAGAGAAAGCCACCCTCAGAGCCCTGAAAGAAATTTTAGGTGGAATGAAGGGTTCCTCCACGGTACAGCTACAGCATTAACTGGGGCAGGCATTTCTGTAAGTCTGAGAGGACTCTACGATATCTCTTAGTACCTGCAACTCGCTCGGCAGTATTAATTTGGGGCAAAAGCCTCATGACTATTCCTTGAATATTCCTAGTTAGATCTTTTGAACAATTCACTCAGAAAGAAAAAAAAAATGAACAAACAAACAAACAAACACAAACAACCCACAAAACACCAGACTTCAACAACTGAAGGAAGAAGAACCAGGACGAATTTAAGCTTTGATCTTCCAAAAACTAATTGCATGAGAGAGGAGAAAACTAAAAGCATGAAAGGAGGAAATGTGACTATTCCCACTGAAGTCAGTAGTAGGAATTATGCATACAAGTTAAAAAAAGACCATAAATGTCAATCACCAGGTTATGTACATCTTCATCGATCTGGGCACATCCCTTGAGGTTTTGTCCTTAAAAATTCATAGGTCTGGGGCCCTGGATCATAAACTTTATCTAGTAATCATAACTTTTTTAATCATGTTTATACAGTTTGCAGCATTGGAACACCTGGTACATGAAATTTAACAATAATTAAAAATATAAACATTGTTTATTCCTTTAAATTATTTTGAGGTGAGGTGCTTCATATTTCTTTGAAAAAATGTAAACTGACATTATTTTGGAGGAAGTGCTCTTCACTGCTCAAATGAGCTATGCTCACCGTTCTTTAGAGCATGTCTGCCACTATCAAAGAAAGTTTCCGTTTCAGCTTTGAAAATTCTGTCTGTACCAAAGTCCTATTTACTCATGAAGTATTAGACTTCTTGCTCCATAACCTATGAATTCAATTTATGTCACCACTTAGTCCATCTAGCAGGATTTGGTTTCTTTTTTGGGTCATGAAAAGTGTGCCAGTCCAGTACTTTGTTTAACAGGTCCTTGTGCTGTCTAATGGACAGAGAGAGTGATCATCAGTGTTAGGTGCACAGCAGAGTGAGCTGCATGATACACACTGTTAGTCTGATACACTCTCTGATGACAGTTTATGGTTCACCAGCTTGGTTAAACAGCACATCAGCAGCAGTGATGGGTGATCAATCTCATCCCTTATAGAATTGCTCCCAAAAGTGTCATTATTGAGAAATAAATCCAGGAAATGCAATCAGAAGGAATCAGCAGATCTTTTGTTTAAGTTCAGAACTAAAAGGAAAGGAGATAGGGTTTTAAAATTGCTTTTATTTGTTCTATTTATGTATGCCAATTATGGAAAAGTAGTACTATATAATTTCATACTGTACCTGTTTTGTAGTCCTACTGTGAAGCATGATACAGGTACTTTATATAAAGTTACTAGACATTTCCAAATGCTTTCAAGAACAGCTTCATTTTTTTTCATCCTCAGTGAATTACGGACTTCACTTTTTTGCTTACAGGCACAGGATCCAGTTGTGCAGTTGTTTAGTGTATTGAAAAGTGCATTACCCTACACAACTGGCATGACTTTGTCTAGCTAGAAAAACAATGTAAACCAGGGTGGTAAAACCTGGGCTAGAGTAAGGCCAGATGTAAATACAGACTGGGAGAGGAGTGACTGGAGAGCAGCCCTGCTTGTTGAGCAGTGCTGCTTGATGGCAAGACCAATAGGAGCCAGCAGTGTTCCCTGGAAGCCAACAGGGCAAAATGCATCCTGGGGTGCAGCAAACACAGTGTAACCAGCCAGTCAAAAGAGGGGATTGTCCTGCTGCATTCAGTGTTTGTGCAGTCTCACCTGGAGTCCTGCATGCAGTTCTGGGCCTCACCATTTAAGAAGGATGGGAAGGTATTCAAGTGCATCCAGAGAAGGGCAACAAAAGTGGTGAAAGGGCTGGAAGGAATGTCCTTCGAGGAGTGGCTGAGGACTCTGGGCTTGTCTAATTTGGAGAAAAGGAAGCTGAGGGGCAATTACATTGCTCTCTAAAGCTTTCTGAGGAGCGGAGGTGGAGAGTAGGATGCTGAGCTCTTCTACTCGGGAACCAGTGATAGGACACATGGAAATATTCCAAAGCTGCACCAGGGAAGGATCAGACTAGATAGAAGGAAACGTTTCTTTACAGAGAGAGTAGTCAAAAATCAACACACTTCCTAGAGATGTGGTTTTTGCTTCAACCTGTCAGACTTTAAAAGACATTTGGATAATGACCTTAATAATATGTTTTAAATTTTATCGTCTCTGAAGTGGTCAGGCAGTTCCCTTCCCCTTCCCCCTTCCCTCTTCCCTCTTCCCTCTTTATTCTGTTCTGTTCTAAATTTCAGTTCAGATTACCAAAATGCAAGATTTTTTTCTTCCCACATCATGCACCCCACATTATATAATCTGATAAATATTTCTTCATCCACACATTAATTGAACTGGAATATTGGAAGAGTCAGAAAAACTTAGTTCTCTCCACTCCTTTCGAGTGGGACAAAAACCCCAAACCCAAACCAAAGAGGTTTTGACAGATAAAAATTGTTATCAAGAATTAATATATTCTGCCCAAACACTTTATCCTGGCAGTGTCAGAACCACTATTAGCAGTCATTAAAGCTAAGAACTTTTAATGGTATTTAAATACATAATTCCTCAATATTAAATCCCGTTTACCTATGCTGATCATGTTCGGAAAGATGTTTAAATCTTTGTCTCCTTAACATTAAGGGAAATTACCCTGTGAAGCTTTTTGCTTGTCTGGTTTTAGTTTTGGTTTTGGTGGGATTTTTAGCCTTTTTTAAATTCTCTTTTTATTTCTTTCAAATACAGCTACACTTGAAACATCCAGACAGTCAAAAGTCATTCAATTTTGCCACATTACATGGAGGTCTATATTGTCATTCAGTGTCCGACATTACATAGCATGAAATATGTTGCCCCTTTTGAGCACCGCTTAAATTAGAAGGTCTTCCCACACTCCTAGCGAGCACCAGCCATCGAGCCCTTTTAAGCTTTCCAACTCTTTAAAAGGATATTTACAGTCCATGTAGAGGCATGTCATGGGGGCCTTGGTGGAGCATCCATGCAGAAAGAAGCTCAGAGAAATGACAGGATATTAGCATATGGCAACAGAACACTGCACATGCCAGAGAGGAACTTTTCTAGCTTTAAAAATGGACTGTCTGGTGCTATTTTGCGCTTTGAACACAGTGTGGATGAAACATATTTGCAAGATCTCCCGTCATATCAGATACTCATAGACTGAAAAGTAGGCAGTCTTGCAAGACAGTTTGTGATTTTACTGAAACTTCCATGGCCTGTAGAAAGGAAGAATTTTAATTTGGAGGCATATATTTATTGCCTAGCAGTGAACCTCTCCAAATATTACAGTTATTTTTATATTTATAAGAGAGAGAGAGAGAGAGAGAGTGTGTGTGTGTATATATATATATATATATGCATTTGCTATCAGAGTAAGTAATTACTACCATCATTTGAAAGAATAGTAAGAAACTGAGCTGGAAAGCTTCAAGAAATTTCAGATTTTTTCAACTTACAAAAAAAAAGTCTTACCATAAAATCAAGTGTTCAGGATAGAAAACTACTCAGAATATATGACATTTTACAAGCGTATACTTCCTTGATAATTTGGAAACTTGGGGCAATTTTGAGTATGAGGATTTCTACTTTGAAATACCACACCCAACAGTTTAGCTGTTACAAAGATCATTTTATGAGCCATGTTTTTTCCGTGATATTATTTTATGCTCTTTCTACCTGACTCAGACATGAAAAGCTATTGCACCTGTGCAGGTTCTGAGGTGCTGGGTGAGAGCAGCTGCAGAGTGTTCCACAGGACCCCTTCGATGAGGGGTCCCGGGCGGGGCCAGACCCCTGCTAGCCAGCTGTTC
>VZTA01008249.1:46057-82338 GCA_013398855.1 Mohoua ochrocephala
AACCGATGGGAACAGAGGGGCAGGAATGGGGGCTTTGGTTACATCTTGCAGGGGTACATGAATATTCATAAGAGTGGATGGGAGAGGCTTCTTACAACAAACCTGGAGGGGGTTTCTTGGACCCAACCATGGTCCCTTGGTCTTCCGAGCCCCCCCCGCTACCAGTGCTGGTGGTTCAGCCATCGCAACAAAAAGCCTCTACCAATGAAACATATGCTTTGTGACAAAGAATGGCAAAATATTTTCTATCCTAACAACTCTAGATTCCTGGCATTAAGCAAAACTTCTCCAAAATATCTACTATGGAAAAATGGTCAATACCAAATGGTTTTCATCACGTGCCAACACTTCACGGAAACATCTGTAGAACAAAGTTACTATATATGCCATTGTCTAGTAATTGCAATTAAATGGCAATATTTTAATGGCATTCAGTGATGCAGAGAGCCATAAAATTCAGCAATGTCATGCACAGCGATTGAATCAAATGAGGTTTTTTGGGTTTTAGCTGCATTATTTTTTACCTGCCTTATTTTGAATCATAAATAATTATTGGTAAATATTTCAGCAAGTGACTATGTATATATATAGTACATTTCTTCACTTAGTTCCAGATTGTCACCATTACTATTATTATTGTTGTAACACTTCAAGTCATCAAAACGGAATTGTCTACATTCACAAAATGTGCCAATATTAGAAAAGGATTCAACTGATTTTTGAGGCTATTAGACTACTTCATAAGAGTACAGTAGAAACTAAATAATATTATGTTCTCCAGTCAAGGAAAAGGGATGAAGATTTCGGTTTTGGTTTTGGTTTTGTTTTTACAATTATTTAGATATACCTAAACATTTCAATAAGAAGGCAATGCTGCAGCTTTGTCAGAATAAGTCTATCCTTCTTGTAACAATGTATGTAAATTACACATGGACACTGGAATTATGTTTACACACACACCTTCAGAAATTTTTCATTTAATTCTTAGATATAGTTAGCAATTTCTGTTCAACATCATATAGAAATCCTCTACAGAAAATAATTTTTATTCATTTTTGTTGTTAGTCTGTCCATCATGTCTTTTAAGAAATTAAAATTAAAATCCCTAATATCCTATCCTATAAGGAGATGATTTGTTTGCCTTTTATGGTGACTATTTAAGGCACTCAGTTTTAATGAAAATAATCTCTCATCAATGTTGTTCACAGGAAGAAATGGAGAAAAAGTGTAACAATTTTTTTTGACAAGTTTTTTGTTTCCCTGAAGATAACACCTTCTAATTTAAAAGGAACTGTGTTGTTTCTGGACCTAGTCCTCTTCAGAAAAGTGAGAAGATTATGAAGATCACAGCTCAGATCTAAAACCACTTTAGAACAACTTCAGTAAGAAATTAGAGAATAGAACATAATATTATGATCACAAATATACAAGTGATTTTTAAATGTTCGTGAACTGGTGAAAAATACCTTCCCACTCAGCCACAGATGCAACAGAGAGCATTACTGCAAAATTAGCACCAATCTTCACTGGACCATTCAGTGTCACCAAGTATTCATCAGATATGAATTACACTCTGAACAAATTGCCTGAAGGAACAGATACAGGGATTTTCATGTTCTAAACGTGCTTTCCTATTAGTATCAAAATAGTCCATTGGAGGATATCTCAACCCCTGAAGACATGCAATGAACAGAAATGCTACAATACTCAACCATTATTCCAAAGTACAGTCTTTAAAAATGAAAGATAATATACAGTAGGCTTGACTCCCTATTCCCTTAGATTCCATTATAATCACCCTTATGATGAGCCACACCTCATTATAGTAACAGCCAAATTGCTTGGGTCTCAAGGGCAGACTAGCAGTCAGAGTGGATTGTACTTATACTCAAAATAACCAAGAATAATCAAGATGAGCCTCTCAGTTTGACAATGTATGACCACTTTTGCATAACTAATGCTGTTCTGACAGGAAAAATGCTACAGATTAAGCAAAAATAATTAATCTGGCTAATAGTGATTGGATAACAGCATAACAGTGAGTAATGTGTCAGCATATTTACTGCAGTTATAATAACATCGATGTAAAAAAGTTCATTTCTTTGGATGCCCAAATGGAACTTAAAATCCTGAATATCACCTGTATAAATCTGCATCTTTCTGCACTGAAAGGATATGATACAGTAGCATTTTTGTTCATTTCAATTGGGGTCAATGACAAGTATTGCTTATTAATTAAAGGATCAAATCTTGAAGGATCTTTATTGACAGTGAACTTGGTGAAGAGCTGTCAGTTTACACCAAGCGAAGATTTGCTTCATGGCATTTTATACCTTCATAGTAATAGTAATTACATTCAAGATGTTCGCAAAGAAACCCAAAGCCATGTGAAATCCAAAACCATGTGAAACCCTCGTGGTATTGTGTTTCATTAGAAATGCCAAACAAAAATGAGGTTCATCAAGAGGTTTGTTAAGGTTCATGAACTTAAGACTGGCTTTGAATTAATATTGTGGGTAATTGATAGTTTTGTATTGAAGCCATACAAAATTTCCTTAGTTCATATGAAAAACTGGAGGAAACATTTAAGGTTCATCTCAGTTCTCCCTCACACTTTGACAGCCTGTTGTTAAGGCACCTGAGTCATTTCACCTGGAGAAAAATTCCACTGTAGCTACCTCCGAGAGGTCAGGAAATAAATGCCTAATCACTGAAAAGAATAAAATATAATAAAATAAAATGGAAACTAAAAATCTAGAAGTTGATACATTAAAGATATGTAATATTAAATTGCCACCATATTTTTATTAGGCAACACCTTAAAATTAATTTTTAAAGTGGTTGAGGAAACTTATATTGACCATGATTTCATTAAGTGTTTTCTTGCTCTAACCTCATACTTTTATGCAAGGTACAGTCTTAATGAAAAAATAGTGTTTGCAGACAACAATTTGTATAGCATTTTCTAGGGGGTCTCCTTCCATTAATTTCCAGCAAAAAGTGAAGAGCGGCAATTTGTGCCTGTAGAAGTATTCACTTTTACATTTAAACATGTACATACTTATCTGTAACTCAGAATGGAAAGTGAAATCAGGCAAGTGAGGAAAACTCCACCGCAAACAAAAAGTTAAACACAATCTTGAATTTAAAAAAAAGACCTTTACATGGCAACCCTACAAAGCATGACAAGGAGTTAAATCAATACAAGAACAAATATGCTCTTTATTCTAACTAACTGTGCTTTTATAAGATGTTTGGCATATATGAGCATTGTTATTTATAAATAGTTGAAAAACACCTACTGTATTGATTCAGAGCAGTGATAGATTGACAGGGTTTGAGTATAGCGTAATTACTGTATCCATGAAATGATTTAAAATGTACCAAACCAAATTAATCTTGGACATGGGATATTTGAGTCTTGTAAGTAGCCACCTTAACGCCAAAATATGTTTAGTGATCTGGGTCATAGCTGGCTTACTTGCTTTCTTGTAAGAAGATATATACTTTGCACAACATGACCATGTTCCATGGCAAATCCATTCAGCCTCAAAACATATTGAAACACATTTTTTTGCTGTTTATTTGTTTGTTTGTTTAAGACAATGTTTGAGCACCTAGTGGTTTGAACAGTTTTGACATGTCAAGGGTTGGTTTTACAAAGAAGCAAGATAATCTAAACACCTAAAAATGGAAAATCATGACTTTCCAAAGGCAGTTTCTACCAGCGAAATAACTCATTTCTTTGGTTTTTTGGTAATGCAACAAGAAATGTATGGTAGATACAAAGCATCTGGAGAAGAATAGTTTACCAAGAAATTTTAAATGGGATAAGGATCAAGGTATGGGAGAGATTGGATGAGTGCAGTGAAGAGGAAAAGAGAAAGCTAATTAGACTCGATGTCACAACCTTCGTAAGAGAGAGATCTAGGAAGAGGTGACACGGCACGGGAAATGATCTAAGCTGCAGTGTGGCAAGCAGTAGCACTGTATGGCCTTAAAGACGCTTGACCCATAAATTGTATGTCTTTTTCCAGCCAATATCTTTTAGGTCTTCGGCACACTCTAGAACATAAAATTACTCCTTGGATGAAAAATACCGCAGAAACAACAGAAATATTTTAAGTTTTCTTCCTTCCCTCAGAAAAGAAGTATTGCACAGCATGACTTTGTTCCTTCGGCTCTGAAAGGAGACACAATTTAGCTATAAGTTTTCCGGATCAGGATTTGGAGTGGAAGTTGTGGGCATCACCTTCAGTGTTAGCTCAGGGTTTAGACAGGCTTGTGAAAAGGAAAGGGAGGTGGAGTGAGATTATTCTTGGCAAGATCAGTTTCACTCATTTTCACCACCAAAACCACTTTGCGCTTGGAAACTAAAGTGCGTGTGCATGTGCATGTGCATGTGCGTGTGTGTGTGTGTGTGAGAGTATTCTAGCAGATGGAAAAGATAGAAGAGAAGTCAAAGGTAAATCTCACTTCCTACTACACTCTTTTTTTAATCGTCTGCAATCTCACAATGCAATCAGAAGTATTCACACATAGCTGCTTTCACACACACAGAAGACAGAGGGCTGAAGCCTGGGATTAAAGTCTTGGGTCGTAAAAAATCCCTTTGTTATCTGATATATTCTCTTTCTTTAGGATGGTGCATCAGGGCTAGAAGTTATACATAAAACTGATTCTAGAATTCAGCCAAAGGTTTTACAAGTAACTGTAGATGAGTTTTCATATCCAGATCGACTAGCTAATTTTGTCGAAACAAACAATCGCAAGAATTTCATCTAATCTGCAAATCACAGCTTTCATGATTTCTTAAAAGCGAACTGAAAAAGCCCACCTTTACCCAATACTTCAGGTTTTGGGACCTTGAACCAAGATTGCAGCAGAGTGAAGAATTAAAATCCATTCTACTAAAAAAAGAGGTGTGAAGATACAGTGTCATAAATTAATCCAATGGGTGAAACCACAGGCCGAGGAAAAAAAAATCTTTAATTGTCACCTTTTCATTATTTACTTAAATGAAAAACTATTAAGAGAATATACTAATATACACATTTGTGAAGCCCTTGCCTGTACTCAGCTGTATAGGAACCTACACATTTAATATTAGAATGATTTTAAAGAGACTGTTCCAATTTGACCTTTGCTTTCCCCAGATGTCATCATCCTTTCATAGTCATTTTAAAAATAGAACAGGATTACTGCTTGTAGTTCTGCTGGAAAATCTTTTAAAAGTCACACATCACTTACAGAATAGTTCAGTAAAATCTTGTTGCAGGATGTTGTTTGAAAAGAAATCCTGCTAAGCTGTCACATATCTTGCCAAACTAGCAAGAAAGCTTCCACTTTCAACTTATTTGTAAACTGAACAAATTTGAAAGGCTTGTGGAGGGACAACAGCACAAATCCACTCTCCCAATGACAGAATGCCATGTTAGAGTTATTGTTCAGAATGAATCTCTAAGTTGTTGATAAGAATTTACAAACTTTTCCTTATTTATGATATACTCCCCTGGAGGGGCTAACATTTTATGAGCAGGACAGAAGAACCATTTTCTGTCCCATCAGATGGATTCACTACCAGATCATGAGCATCATGCATTCAGCAAACCACAATGTTGGAGATGTCAATGAGTGAACTTGCAGCTCTCCTACTCTTCATCTTTCTAACTCTCCACCACACTCAGTTATTTTAATGATTGCCAGAAGTGTCCATTCATGTCAAAGCATGTTATTTACTTCCCATTACAGACACGACATTACCTCACTCCATTACAAATTGAGAGAAACATATTGTCTTCCAAAGTTTAAGTATTGCACCATTACCTGTGAATAGAAATGAGTGCTGGCACTAGATGGCAACTACTTACAAGAGATATTCTAAATGTAATGGACAAAGTTTCATTTTTGATAATGTACCAGAGAAAGATAAAATACATCAAAAATACTCCACAGAATGAATTTATCATTCACATTGTCAGCCCATCAAGTTTAGTCATATAATTCACAGGCTGATTATGTGGAAAGTCAATGAATTATATAGATAAATATTTTCTAGTGGTTTTATGAATGATAGAGTTAATCAATATTGTACCTAAACAGAGTTAATCTCTAAGTGTTATTGCTAATAAGTAAATCTTGAGAACTTTATCTTAAATAAACAGCAAAAAAATTAAGAGACTATACACTCCGCACTGATTCTATAAATAAAGCAGTAGCTAAAAGTAGCAGCTCATTACTTTTGACAGAAAGTACAAATAATATGTTTTAATCCAGTAAAACAATCTAAGATAGTTTTATGGAGAGTGGTACCATTGAAACTGTATCCTGAGGCGGGGAGAGGAGATGGATACCTGGTTTCAAGAGCCTCTAAGCTGCCATATAAGTCTAAATGGGATCTAACCTACATTCCTTGATACACTGAAACTGAGCATCTATCATATGTATAGACAGCATACACAAACTGAAAAAACAGTCATTAGATATAAAGGTAGTTGTAAGTCTGTCAGTCTGTTTCTATCTGAAATAGAAAATTTTTATTTTGTTGCCATTACTCATTCCTGATAGAAACTCTTTCTATGAAGACAATCCAGTAGCCTTGTACATGCTTCTATTGCTCCAAACGTGAAAGAAATTAAAGAAATAAAAAGTTCGTGATTTCCATGAGGCTCACTACCTCAGTTAGGTACCTAAGAAAGCATTTTCAGAAAGAAGCTGACTAAATTAACTGTACAGCTAAAGAAGAAAAGGATGTGTTCCTAGTCTCAGAGAAAGATCACAGAAATGTATAGAATTTACAGAATTAAATTGAGAAAACAAGATTTTCCTACAGAACATTCCAGAAAATCTTCTGCAGAACTACAGGGGAAGACTGATTTACCAGGTGAAAGTTAGATTCTTCAAATGCATGAACAGTAACTTTTCAAAGTTATCTCTTACTTCTACATCATGTTGTTGAAAAACATTCCCTCACTTCTAGCAGGGAAAATGAAAAACCATGACAAAAATAGTGTCTAATTATACAATTATTTATTTGCATTCTTTTTACATCTCAAAACATTTAACTTTTTAAAAATGCAATTAAGGCAGAAAAAAAATTTAAAATCCTTTATGAATTCTCCCAACTAGCCCAAAGTCTTCAAAGAAACCTAAAAAAATGACAGATATTGTCGCATTCTAACCCTCACAGTTGTGCCCTTCAGATTCTGCACAGCAGACACACGCAAACATATTTGATTTTCATAAGCAATATGAAGAAACCAGCAAGGCATATACAGATGTGGTGGACCCTCTGACTGGTGTCACTAGAGGGCTCAAAAATTAGTTGGAAGGATACACATGCAAAGGATATGAAATCCTGGAAGAAGTTTGGTGGGACTAGCTAGTGAAACCAAAGTGCTTCCCAACAGCTCTTACAGCAATTCCCAGGCAAACCTCATCTCCTGCCGTAGCCGTTGGCTAAAATGTACCCCTTCGTCGACTAATAAAGACAAATAGGTACCTTCACAAGCGATTCATCTAATCCTAAAAGAGGCACCCAAGGCTTGATAACAAATGATTTATTATTTTGAGGTGTGGGTTTTGTCCATTGGCTATAAAGAGGTCTATAATATGTAGCTCAGGTTTAACTTTTAGCTATCCTAATTTAGGGATAATAAATTTCATAGTTTGCCTCCAGAGCTGATCCATGAAAATTGTACTGAATTGTAATTAAGTTGTAACAAACAATTATACAAACCAGTGAGAGTTCAATAAATTCAAAGCACGACTCTCTGCATCGCTGGTCAAAACAGCAACAAGCAAAGCCAATAACCTGCTGCCAAGTGAGATTCCAGAGTTTCTTTGATCCTGTATCTCAAAAATTTTTTTTGAAAACCTGCAAATACTCAGTATTCAGGTCAGTTTAGATGTTACTGTGACTGGTGTATCAAAACCAAGTCTTAATTAAATCCATAGAATGATCAAGCAGAAGTCAAGAAGTAAAACAAGGAATAAGCAGAAGAACCTCTGAAGACAAAATAAGTACAATGAAATAATTATTCAGAAAGAGTTTCTTCACAATTAACTGTACAAATAAATAATAAGAAAGAATAATAGAATGGAGACTTACAAGCGTAAGTCCTCACATTTTCAAAAATTAATGCAGGCAAAGCTGCTGGCATGGTTCCAAAAATGTGCAAAATATTTATTATTTAGTTTTGTCCTCCTCTTTTATAATGAATTCACAATTAAAGAAGTTGTAATTATAATTCAGATACCGGCAAAATACATTCTATGGTGTTAACCATTGATAGATTTGTAAACAAAAGCAGCTGGACTGGAATTTCTTCAAGGAAATATTTACATGCCAACAGTTTATCAAACTGAAAGTCTGCAGATAAATCTACACATGGGCATTATGTTAATGACGATAGCAACGGTGATTCATATTCTTAGTTGTAGCTGCTTTGTACTGCTACAGCTGTAAAAGAATAAAACCTGGAAGGAAAAAGGATAAGGAGGCAGGCTAGGGTTTTACTCCCCTGCCTCCTTTCAAGGTTAGAACATTTGTTACATTATACTGGAAATAATGATTAACAATAGGGCCATTGTCCAAGATTCTTTCACCTCTAAAGGCCAGATTTCTGGAGGTATGTAACTCATTTTGGATGCAACTAAGGACTTCATGGAATTATACAAAAGCACAAGACTCCAGTGAATTTTTAAATGGATATCCATGCAGTTTGAAAATTCCAGTACACAACAAAGCATGTGTTGGAAAAAACTAAGTATACATGTGTTTATTACATCTTCCCACCACTTCAGTGCCAGAAAATATCAACAGCTGTTTTAAAAAATGTTACCTGCTTGATTCCTACTCAGCAGGCTCAATTTGCATGCCAGGCCTTGGGATTTAAAGGGAATAGCACCCTAGAGAAAAGTATGAATATCTACACCCTACAGAAAAGCATGGACACCTTCCTATCAGTGTTCATTTGTCACCATTTTGTGAGAGAGTCATATATGGCTGTAACGCCCACCAGAGTATCTCAAGAGTTCAAAATAGGATCATGACTTCAGTATACGTATTTGAATGCAAACACACACAAAAGAAAAGAATGAAAAATATTAGAAAAACATAAATAATAGAAATAAAGAAAAATAAAATCTCATGGCAGTAGGGTGCATAAATTTCAGCAATTAAGAATTTTTTTCAAGAGAAATTTGGAATCAATAGGCATTTCCCAAAGAAACTTCACCTTAATACTTAAAGCTTCTTTCACATCAGAAATTCATTCTCTGGAGGATCTTGATTTTAAGGAGAACTAGGGGTATCTGAAAAGAAGTCTCAAGTTGGAGCATCCCATTCTTTCCTAAGAGGGAAAGATCCCTTAACTGTTCTTGCGAAGTCCTTGGGAGTAGCAGTGAAACACAGTGAATTTGGAACAGTATCCATCCAGTAGAAAGTGACTCAGACCCATTGGCTGCAATGACAGATACTTGTTCAAAGACAGATTGCTTGGGGCTGAATCTTTCTTCCTTTCCTCTCCTAGACAAGGCCTTCAGTGAGTAGCTGAATAATGGGGCAGCTGGTGGAGTAGAGGCTGGAAATAACAAAGTACAATTCACAATGGCAGCAAGAACAGGTGACTGGACCTGCGTGCAAGTAATGCAATTTGAATGTGACTGGGGGTTAGGAGGGGTTTGTGGTATGGTATGACTGAGAAGTCATGTGTGGGCTGCATGCTAATGCAAGAAATATACTAGTAAATTATATGTAATCACCAAAGTTCAGGAACTCTGTGTCCAAACAGTGTAGAGCAATCTTTCTGTGTCATTTTCTCTCGTCCTTCAAAGTAAAGTTGGCTGTTCACAAAATCTTCTGAGCCTGACCCATACTAGATGCTGAAACCCCCCAGAATTGTAAATAATTTCAACCTCTTTGGTTGGTTGGTTGTTTTTGGGGTTTTAGGTGGTTTTTGTTTGAGGTGGTTTTTCGGTTGATTGGTTTTGGTTTGGGTTTTTTAATGTGTGTGTGTATTTTGTTTATTTGTTGTTTGGGAGGTTTTTGATGGTGTTTTGCTAAAATCAAAGGAAGACTATGGTAGTCTTGGACTATGGAGGTCTGTGCCACATCCTAGGACAGGCTACTGTGTACATTCAGGGTGATTGTCTTGAATAAGTAATGATCCCTTTCCATATCCTGGAAAACTCTAGTCTATTGACTGTATAAAGGACAGCATTTTAGCATGTGCTCAGTAAAATCAGTGTATTGAGGAAGCACAAAATGTGAGAAGTCTTGCACACATCGACCTTCTGTCTCTTTTTGGGTGTTGGATCTGTTGCACACCTGCAGAAGAACCACAGAGGATGGAGGGTTAGCTGGCTAAGCACTGCCTCGGAGAAAATGGCAGATAGGATCAGCTGTGGCCAAAGTGCTTCACGCAGTCCTTGCTAGCTCCTGTTCTGCCTTTGAAAAGGAGGCTGATGGAAATATTCTGTCAGCCAAGTAAATACTTGTGTTGAACTCTCTGTGGTCTGCAGACTAATTAGTTATTGCCCTATCTGCCCTGGTTACTGCACTGCTAAAGCCTAATCAAATATGAAAAACCGTGTAAGAATTTTTTAATGTGTATTTTGGAAATTATACCAGCTAGGAAAAAAAAGTAGTAAAAAATGTCATTGAGTTGAAAGAGCAAACTGGAGAAGAACTGATGAAACTTGAACACTTTGATTTTTATCTCTATTCCTGTTAAAATTAATTCTTTACATGCAGTGATAGAAGAATGGAATGAAAATCAAAGAAGCAAGCAACTCTTTTTACCTTGAATGGAACAATACTTAAGAAAAACATAACTTTTAACACTGAAAACTGTTCATGATGCACAAAAACAAACTGTAGTTTCCCAAGATGTCCCCTGGTACTAATATTCTCGTTTGCCAGAAGCTCATTTGCCATGGCCAAATGCTTGCTGATTCAAATAAAAGCACCTCACGAACAATTTGCACAATGATTTAAATTGAACTTGGCCAGCTTAGATAAAAAAAGAAATTACCTAAATTGGAAAAGAAATAAACCTTGCTCAAAATACAGTTTGCTCTTTCTATCCCAAATTAAATACAAAGGAATGATATAGTGGCACTCTCTTTAATGACCACTACTTAGATGAATATGCAGCATTTGTTAAAAGGGTGAAGTATTTTTAAACTTGAATAAAACATACAACTACAGACTATTAGAAAAATGCTCATTTACTCAGGCAAGTTTCATAGAAGGGTCCAGGGCTAGTAGGAATCCTAAGGTAAGTGCCTGTTATTGTTCTCACAACAAAATACACTCTTCATACAGTCCCAAATATAATCTTTCTGAATGCTGATAGCGGCTTAGTAAATTAAAAGAAAAAGCACTAGTTATTGTTATCATAATCTGCCTTCACTCAAGTAACATCTGGAAATAAATAAAAGAGAACAATACCCTTATGAATCAATAAATAGCTAATTGACTTAATTATTTTAATAATTATTTGTAAAAAGAACATTTAGTATAGCAAGGCAGAATATCCCTGATATCATTCATTTACAACTTCATAAGATGTCTCCTCATGGAGGTAATGCCCAACTCAAAAGCCTCACTCAAGCCAAAACCCCACCTACCAGCTTTGATTTATCAGCTCCACTTCGAACTGGAACCTCAGCAGGGTTTATGGGACCTTTTGGAGACGGAGCATTGCAGAGGGCAGCAGTTCCAGTCTCAGAGTGTGTTTCCATTGCAGATTGCTGTGATGCAAGGAGGGAAGGACCACACTATGACACGATGCAATCTGTTGCACTTCTAGGACTGCACGACCTCACCATGGCATTACCAGCAATGAAGTTTCTACTGGTTGCCAGTCCTAGGCTTGTGCAGAGCACCAGCTGCTAAGGCCACATTGCAAGTGGCAAAATCCAGATGATATCCTTTCACATGACTAAGTTCCACCAGGGAAGAAAGAAACTGCTTTAGGAGTCTGAGTGCACACCAGAAGCTTCAATGCAAGTCAAATTCATCCTACAGAGGCCCATTTTTGCACATAAACTGCTCGTGTAGGTGCACTTTTAATGCACCTTTAAAAGACAGGAGCTACAAAACACCAGGCCTGTCCACTTCTCAAGGCAAGTGGTATGAACACTTTCCCAAGAAAGTATGAGGGAGACCATTCAGGTTGCTTCTTATTCTCAATGGGTTCATACTCCCTCTCCTCTCCATCAGTAGAGAGCTAATACTAAATAGTTACAGCTTGATGTGCGTGGGGGAGAAGTAACAGGAGGAAAAATACAATAAGAGAAAGAATGTGTTGTTGTGTAAGAGTAGGGCAAATGGGTGGTTGGACTCTTGGGCTGTGGAACTGTGGAAATGGTTGGGAGCGGCAGTTGTGTATTTCCTTCTTTTCAATTATTCTTCTAGGTTGTGTAATGAGATTTCTGATGTAGTGAAATGCACAATGCATCACTTTGTTCAACTAAGATTCTGGCTCCAAGAGGAGGTTATGCCCATGCTAGGCATCTAGGTGCTTCAAAGGGGAACTGATATATCATCATCAGTGCCCAAGGAGCATTCAGGAGAGTCATGGAAACGCTTAGTAAGCATTGCATGCTTCAAAATGCACTTTATTATGATTTTGAATTAGGCAGGCAGATGCTGTCAGAGTTTCTTTTTTCACATTTTGAACCCTGAAATCATTGAGCTGATTTTGTACTATAATCATTACCTTTTTTCCTCCAAGTTTGTCTATAGCTTAGTTTAACTTTTTGCTGTGATTTTGTTTTAAACCCACAATTCATCATTTTGGTGTTATCTTCTATAAGATATATATATATGCCATATATACACCTGCAGCTTTGTAGAGGTTTGTGTTGGAGGCATATAGGATAAGAGTTTACCAGGAAAACCTGAGAATTAGAGCTATATTATTATTAATAATTATTATTGTTATCATTATTTACTGCTTCTGAAAGTTCTGTGTAAGGTGAACCTGTTCAGCTTCCAGCACTGAAATGGCTTCAAAGGGTAATACTAGCATCTGTTTCCCAGAGGTGTGCTTGTTATTGATCAGCTCACAAAGAAGGTAATACTTTATCTCTGTCCTCTTCAATTGTTAAATTGAGTTCAGATTGTTCAAGAGATCCATGTAGAAACTTATTTCTGGCTTCCAATATATCATCCCATCACTGAACAGCCAGATTCTGCAGCATCAGTTTGGTCACAGTGAACAGAAGCCAAATGGTTATTAGTTGTTTCTGAATTGAATTGAAAACGATGTCTGCTTGCCCAGGACCCTGCCAAATAAGTTTGTTTGCTGCATCTGTATCTTGCCACACCTTTCTAAACAGTATCTTTAGAATCCAGTTTCTCCTTATTGTATCACTATTTACTTCCATCTTGACAGCTGAAATCTCCTATTTTCTGCCATCCCTATGTTCTATTCAAAATTCTGTTGCAGCCTCATTCCTTCAGCCTGCTTTCCTTACTTTCGTTTTCGTCTCTCTACTTTGCAATTCACCCCATAATTAGCACCTCCAAAACAAAAACACTACAAAATCCTCGAGAACTGAGTCCTAGTTAAATAGGGTTGTACCATGATACAACTTCACAGACACTGAAGCCTGAAGTCACTCCTTTTGTCTCTCCAGTTTTAAAATGCCAAGTTTAACCTTTCCATACCTCAGGCTCCCAATCTGCTTGACAACACCTACTTGACAGAGAAGCCAACAATCCAAATTGACTGCTTCAAAGTCCTCTGTATCTCAGAATGGTAAAAATCTATTGAATTACAAAATAGTTGGTTGCCTTGCCAGACCAGTTTCAAGAAAGCAATTTGAAAAAAATAAAGGAAGTATATTTTAAAAGGAGGATCTGTTCCAGCTTATAATTTCCAATTTCCTCAAAGACTGACTGGCCAGTATACCCAAAAAAACTACATCAACTTACTTTCTTTAACCCAAACAGGTGTTCTTTATATTATTAGACATATTATTTATTTGCTTTGCCTTATATTTATTTATTACTAGAAAATTCATCTGAGAACTGATTGACAAAGTTGCTACAGCTTATAATTCTTATTATTTAAATTAATTACATCTGTATTAAAATAGCTGCCATTTTTATCCTCTCTGTATTCACTTTCTGTATCTTCTTTCACATCTTAGAGCTGTTAGTACAGCTCATTCTTCTGGCCTCCTGATATGGAAGATCAAAAAGCTGTGAATGCTTAAATATATCCCAGCAATTTCTATTCTAGATCTGATGACTGCTATTAATAGGATAAAATTTTGCTTCTTGTTAAGCTGGATGCCGAAAGTGTTATGCCTAGAAGGGCATAATGCAAATAAGCCTTGTAGTTCTAGAACCACAAAAAACTGAGTTTGGAAGGGAACTCTGAAGGTCAAGTAGTCTAATCTTTTTAAAATTGCAGACAGTTAGATCGGGTTTCTCAGAGCCGTGCTCATCTAAGGTTCGAAAATCTCCAAAGATGGAGATCTTGGAACTTCTTTGCAAAAACTGTTCTAGTGCTTTGTCTTTCTCATTTTGGCTTCTTCACCTTTACATCCAGCTGGAGTTTCCTTTATTTTTTTTGTAGCAGGGACCTGTTTTCTTCTCCTTTTGTTGCAAACAGCAAGATGAACCTAGTTCTGTTTTTATTAATTAAATTTAGAGCATCAGTTAACCAATTCACTGAACTATGCCAACCATTGCTACTCTAACTTGGACGAAGAAATCATGTTTCTCCATAGATCATGTGCAAATTCTCCCAAGTTGCTTAGTACTGCACAGTACTTGACATTTAGGTGAACATTTACAAAGCTTCCAAGTACTCTGTCTGTCTGGATTTTATTTCTAACTTGATTCCTTTTAAGAGTTTGAATTCCAGAAAGTCTTTGTTTCCTCTCTCTTTGAAAATGAAGCTTTTTAAGCAGGAAGCTGTAGCTTGAAATGGTGTGATACTGCTGCTGGTGCAACCATCATCATTGATCAGGGTGAGCTCCTGCTCAGCAAAGGCTCACTGATACATTCCTCAGTATCCTATGGATGAGTTAGCAGCTACTGAAGAAATAAGTTTCCCAGAACTCTTGAGCTAGGATATTTTATTTTATGAAAGGCATTGAAAATGTCTGAAGTTTGGCCAGCAAAACTGGAAGTATCTGTAATCAGCAGTCACGCTTGAAAATCTTGGCCTCAGTCTTTGTTTATTGCAGTCTTGTGTCAAATAACATGTAAGCACATAACAAATGAAGTAATTTTCAAGAATTTATAGAACCTTCAACAAATAAGAGGTTTACCTTTCAGATCAAAACCCAACCTTCAACCTCTTTTCATTGTAAAAATACAAAAAAAATTTAAAAAATTAATTCTCATTTGAGTCTGTCAGTTCTTACAGGATTTTCCCACAACTTTAGACATCTAGCTGCTGACTCTGAATTTCTTCAGGATCTGACCATAACCTAACTACTAAGTTATAGGCAAGATATATTTAGGGCAACCTTTTCTTGAGTTTGATCTGAGCTTTGACATATTTTTGTTTTATTTAACTCACAAGGAGTACCAACATCTGACTGTCTACCAGCCCATCCAGCCTCAGACCTGCTAAATGCCAGATACCTTGCATGGATGAAGCAACTATTTATTAATGGAGGTAGGATGGAACTTATGAGAGTACAGTCCCTTTCTCCTGAAAGAGTCTATTTCCTGGGATGCTTAAAAACACAGAGGTAGGCTGCTAGTCTGTTACTGTAGAGATAATTTGGGTTTCAGCATGAGCCAGACTGAGATTAATGAGTTTACTTTTTACTCAGCTTTAGCTGTGCCAGAGTTTATAGCAGGGGAGCTGGCTACAGTGTAGCTGAGATCCTTACTAATTCAGACATGCCGGACATTTTAATGCAGGCAGAAGGAGACTGTGATTGCCCTATGTACAGATAACCAAAATCCCAATCAGCCAGCCAGCAACAACAACCTGCTGGAACCCAGGAAGCCTGTCAGCCTCGTGCTTGCAGTCCCCAGGCCATCCAGGGATAGTGGAATGGGCTTATCCAGGAAAGCTAATCTATTCTGCTGTCCCAAACGGGTCTGCCCCCAAACGAAAGCAGAAGTGGTCATGTAGGTATGGATCAGAAAGGAAGGGAAGAGAAAGGATGGGAAGAGAAGGCAAGCCAAGGCCAGGCAAGGCAGGACTATAAGGGAGAATACTTAAAATCAGTCATACCTCTTCAACTTCTGAATTTTCTGTAGGCAAAACCAACTTAGTTCCAGATTTGTTCTTAAATAACCATCTTGACCTTAAAAAAAAGCAGCCTTTTTTTTTTTCTCACAATGCCACTTAAGATATGATAAACCAGAACTATTTCTTTCTCCAAACGCCTGTTTAAATGTTTAAATACTTGAGGTTTGTTAAAAAAATGTGTTTCTAAACGCATTTTATCAAATGAAGGAGATTTGAGACAAAACCAACAGGATTACCTCTGCATTTTTGAAGTTAGAGGAATAATATTGGTTTTTTCCATCAATGTGTCCACTTTACATTATTCAGCACAAAGCTTTGTGAAATAAGAATCATGGGAATATCACAATATAAAGGAAAAAGGTACAAATAACAGCTTCATAAACTGAGAAATGTACATAAATAAATCATGTAGATGGGGGCAGTTTGCTTAGCTGGCAAGAAAAAAAAATGGAAAATATGCTTGTTAAACAATAACCACAGAGTGTGCTTTTATGATGTTTTTCACCACAGTAATTCATATTAGAGATAGAAGCAGTTGCATGTTAAATAAAATCATTCAGCATTGTTCTCCTCACATTACAAAGAGCTGACTTATGTTGTTTTTAGATGCCTCCCATTAGAAAGTAAATATTCCTCTGATGTTATACATTTCAGAAAATTTAATAAAGATGAACTGTAAATAAAGTCACAGGGAGATTTCAGACAGTTTTATTAGCAGATTGTTGAAAAGAAAAGAAAATTAAATACAATAACAGTAAACGTGGTTCTCACATTGAAACCAGGCTCAAATAACTAGGCTACCATAGAAAAATTTCCAATTCTTGCATTATGATGTAAAAACAGATTTTTGTACAGATTTTGTACAACAAAATTCGTAATAACCTTTTTTCATTTTTAGAAAACTTTAAATATATAGATAAAAATAGACAATTTTCATAGGTCCTACATGAAGATGAGTATGTTCTGTTCCAAGGGCTTGCATAGAGCGCAAATGTGGTTATAATATAGAACAACTAGACATTAATATCTTTAAGATTACAAAAGCATATAAACAATAACATGAGCACAACTTTTCTTCATAATCTATGCAAAAAAAAAAAAAAATCCAAATCAAAAACCAAAACCAAAATACCAACCCAAAACCTGTAAAACTAAAGAGGGGCAAAAAATTTCAACTTACGGTAACATCTCATGTTCTGTAATATTTACACTGTTTTTAGCAAGATTCTTTCTAAACATCCAGCTCATAAATTGGTTCCCCTTTAATCCTTAACACTTCTGTTTATGTACCAAGCCAAACACTGAGGCATTCCCAAAGGTCTTGAAAGAATATACTGTAAAACTACTAAACCTACTTACAGGTGACTCTATGCAAGGAGCAGAGCAATGGTAAATGCTAGTACATATTTCAGTTGTAGGCTTTTAATTCTCTTTCAGATATGAATGATTCAAAAGCTTGCCACAAGTCCATCTAACTTTACAGCTGTTAACCCTTTAAAGACTGCATATGAAAAAACTGGAGTACAGAATCCCATATGTGTTTAAGCAACTATGAAAATCATGAAAGAATCATGGTTAGAAAATAACATCACTACAAAGTATTAGACAACAATATTTAATGAAAAATATTGCTCAATATTTCTTTAAAAAAATTACTGTGATGTGAACTTGTATATACATCTTTCTATTGTTAAAAAAGGATTGTGGTGGAGTAAATATGAACTGCACAAAATAAATGTGTACCAGTATTGCAAGGAAGACCTACAAACTATAGAAGCTCAGTGCTAGAGTTTACAAAACATTAGATTTTTTTTTTTTGGACAAAATAATATTAATATCCAATCAGAACTACTTTTAAAGAAATATTTGCTTTAAGTTAGGCATCTTAGACATTTAAGGTTTTGATATGTTTCCATGTAATAAATAATATTTTATATGCATAAAACATTAGATGAAGAAAGCATAATCACAAAACTTACAGTAACAGCACTGATTCACAAAATCAGTCTTTAAAGGGGTAACCCAAAAGTACGCAAAGCAAAGAAAATAATTTTTAGTAATGTAATAAGCAGTGTTTTGCAGCTTACTTCCAGTTATCAGCACAAAGGTGAAAACACATATTGTAGCTTTCATAAAGACAGTGAAAGTAACACATAACCATCCATCCCTAAGACAAGGTGGGAGGGACAATAGACTTCAACTGTATCACTCAGTTCTACGTGGAATTGGACTGATACATCAAGTGTTTGTTAGGTTTTCTTTTTTTAGCAACATTGACGTAATATGACATTAACATATAAAAATATTTCTGGCATTTTGACTTGCTGCTCAGCCACAGTCCATTCTTAGAAGTGCACTAGTCAGAGCACTAACCAGGGCTCAATATACAAATAAAAGTGGCTGATACAGAATTCTGACTTGTTACCAGATGCTTAAGATCTCATTCAGTAATACTGTGACTCCAGGACAAATATTTACATGCCTGCATGCGTTAAAACTAGAAAGGTGTCTTTCTGACCAACAGGGTGACAAAACAATATTATCTAAAAGTTTCATTTCCTAAACTCTAGATTTCTACTGCATACATAATACCTTCCTTGTGTGATTTGTGTTATATACTGTACATGTGACCAACATTTTGATAAGAAGCAAAGTCTTTTATTTCATAAACCCCTGCCAGTTTACAATGAGAAATTATTATTCTTTTTATTTTTTTTTTAAATTTTATTTTAGGAAAAGAGACTTTGTGAACAGTAAAACAGTTTGTTTACATTCAGCATTTCTTTTCACTTACACAAAATTCCATTTCACTTAATTGTAGTCTAACATATATGTGTTGGTCTCTTGGAAAGCATGTGGAAAAAATGTCTTTAGAAGAAAACCCTCAATCATAGTTTGAAAACTGAATGTATCAATTTTTTCTTCTTTTACCTTTTTTTTTTTTTCTTTTTTTTAAATAAGAATCCTCTTATGCCCTCTACAAGTTCATTTCTGAGCTGTCTTGCTGGTTTCGGTATGGTATAACAGTCTGTAAGTGTACTTGGACACCGCTGGAAGGATCACTGGATGTGCTCAAATATAGAATCATCAGAGGAGGAGAGAGTCTGCATTCCTTGAAAAAGGGAATACTCGGCCTTGTTCTGACCGCCTGTAATTTTGGGTACAATAGTCCGGCGCAGAGATGCAGATTTTCGCTGTGAGAACAGTGCTACTGTACATTTACACACATTCTCTAGATCTCCAGGTTGAGCCACAGGAGGTAACCAAAGGAGGACACTCTTGCAGAATTCTTTACATTTTTGAAGAACATTGATAAATGAAGTTGAGGAAGTTGGTTTGAAAACATTTTGTTTCCACAGAACTCCTTATGAGCTAATGTCTTACTGCAACGTTCTTTACCGTAGCACACGTATTTTCAGCAGGAAAAATTCAATACATGACAGTAGTTTTCAAATAAAGTCTTCCATCTAAAATATGAAAGAGAAACATTTGCTTTATATATTTATATCTGCAATGAATCAAAAAGAGGAAAAACCCCACAAGACTTAAAACCTCAGCAGAAGCAGTCATGCAACAAATCTGTAAATGTCCCCTATGGTACCTTTTGTCTAAAAGAAAAGAAAATCAAAAAACCTGAATGTCACTTTTGCAATTTCATCTGACAGTGGTCAAATTAACTCTGTTGAAAATTACACACACGTTGCAAGTTGTGAAAACTGTAACAACTTCTGGAAGCTTTAATGTATGCTGGACTCATATCAGTGCTAGGGCACTAGGAATGTAGGCGGAGCCTCTGTGCATGTGTTTTTACTGATATGCAAACGTAACTGAATAGTGCTGAACAGCAATTATTTCCTTCATGGTTGCAGAGCAAAAAAATCTTCTTGCATGCAATTGTTAGTACTCCCATCACTAAAGGCATAGCTCATACTTTCTGATTTAGCTGTGTTGTTAAATATACCATGTAATGTAACCATTGTGCACATTTGTAGCTATTTATATAGAACCCAGTATAGGATATTTAATCGGTATCAGTGAAGTATAGCCTCCTTCCCCCCATAAATGAGATTAACTGAACAATTACTATGTTAAAGATGTAAGCACGTTTCTCACAACATTTTTTCCACCCAAGTGAGGAGCATATATTTAAGTGAGATATGTGAGGGAACATGAGAAACAATAAGCTCACCTAGCCAGTAACTGTTGATCTAGAAAAATTGGAAGAGAACATACTGCCACAACATATTTTCACCTAATTTGTAAGTACAAAGCAATTTTTTCTTCACTTGGGACATGAACATCCTATACACACCTATTTTCATAGCAATATAAAGATTATTTTTAAAAAAACACTAAATAGACAGAAAAACTTCTTAGCTTTCTGACCTGTAGGGTAGAAAGTGTTGTCCCCATGTGAATAAAGCACATTTATGAAGCAATTAATCCTCCCCAGTGCATAATTACTAAACACTACTTATATTTTAGAATATAAGCATTTGCAAGTACAAGCTGTATCTGAGCTCTGAAAGTTTGAATGAACTTCTTATTTAAATCTAAGTTAATTCAGCAAATATTTCTAAGATTTCAGAAATTTTTATTTCTGTTTTGGTTTTCTTAGTCTAACATTTTTATTTCAAATCAGTCTATACATTTTTTTTTTAGATATACAATAAAAATTAAATACACAGTGAAAAAATTGTGTGAGATAAACTTGTGCAAATGAATGCTGAAATTTTTTGAATGCTTGGTTATCATTGAAATATGTGGCATCATGTCCATGAGCTTACTGTAGTTGTTGACAGAAAGAAAAGTTTAACCTGAAAGCAGACAAAAGTACACCATACACAGTTGTAAAACCCTCTGCACACCCCTTTCCAGTTCTATCAGAACTGCTGGGGAAAGTAGGAGACTTCAGAATCGCTGTGCTGCAGTGATTCTTATCTAGTGTCCCTTTGTTTTTCCTTTTCCACCACCAGGTTTCTTTTGCGAGCTTCTGGGGTATATGCCCTTTTGCTACTTTCTACTTTCTCCTCATCTTTACATTTTTCTACCCTCTTTCCCTACTTTTTTGCATTCCTGGCTTTTTTTTTTTTTTTTTTTGGCAGAGTAGATGATAACTTTCCCACTACATAAAAGGGCTTCCACTCAGAACCATTTCCATTCTCCTCGCTCTTTACGGTCTTTTTTTGCACTGAAGAGAAATAAAAAGGAATTGAGTAAGGCCTTAACTTAAAGACTTTTTTATTATTATTTGATGCATGAAGACCAACAAAAATGCTTATGGGAATTCAGGAGAGAAAGAAGGAGCCTCTGAAATGGAGCTCGGTAAAACTGAAGGCCTGGAACACCATCTCCAAGGAAAACCTGCATCAAGTACCGGACAGCTAGTGCTACTCCTGCCTACATTTCCATATAGTTCTCCCAAACATATTGAATAAATACAATAAACATTTACAGCACTAAAGCTGTCTGGATACCTCCGCAGGAGTATTACTCTGCATATATACCAACACTTTGGCTATCCTGAATGAACACTTGCTAATGAGTGCTATGCAAAATTCCCACACCTTAACATTCTGATAACCTGCAATCAGTGACTTCTTTTATTTTACTATACTAGGTCTCCATTTGCCTTTTAAAATAAAGTATGTATTAAAACATATTCTCAATTAAAAATACAGCTGCAGGAAGCAGAATCCTTGTAGCAGCCAACAAAAGATGAACAGCAGTACAGTTTCAAAAGTCAGCTCTATTTTACACTGCTTAAGGATCCAACCTGGCGGTGAAATCAATAGGAGGTTTTTCACTTTTAAAAGAAGACACTATCAGATCCTGTATTCTGTATCCACAGACAATGAATAAGAATAGAAACAGGCAGCTCTACAAAGCACCTTCCTTACAAAGTAAGAGGATACTTGTTTATATATGTAAGTTCTCTTCAAGGTCTTCATTAACGGCTTGGCCACAGGACTCAAAGGAATACTAAGTAAGTTTGCCAATGGCACTAAATTGGGAGGAGCTGTTGACTCCCTGGAGGGCACAGAGGTCCTGCAGAGACACATCGACAAATGAGAGAGGTGGGCAATCACCAGCCCTATGAAGTTTAACAATGGCAAGTACTGGATTCAGCACCTGGAATGGAGAAATCCTGGTGGTGTGCACAGACTAGAGAATGATGGGTTGGAGAGCAGTGCCATGGAAAGGGACTGAGGGCCCCTGGTCGATGGCAAGTTGAACATGAGCTAGCAGTGTCCTGGCAGCCAGGAGGGCCAGCCATGTCCTGGGGAGCACCAGGCACAGCATCGCCAGCCGGGCAAGGGAGGGGATTGTCTGGAGGGGAAGCTGTATGAGGAGCAGCTGTGGTCGTTTGGTCTGTTCAGCCTAGAGGAGACTGAGGGGAGACTTCATTGCAGTCTTCAATTTCCTCACACAGGAATGTGGATGGGCAGGAGCTGATCTCTTCACTCTCATGACCAGTGACAGGACTTGAGTAAACAGCATAAAGCCAAGTCAGGGGAGGCTTAGGCTGGATATCAGAAGAAGGTTTTTCACCCAGAGGGTGGTTGG
The DNA here is from genome assembly GCA_013398855.1 of Mohoua ochrocephala. Taxonomy (NCBI): domain Eukaryota; kingdom Metazoa; phylum Chordata; class Aves; order Passeriformes; family Acanthizidae; genus Mohoua; species Mohoua ochrocephala. Next base: position 68,863 of record VZTA01008249.1, read on the forward strand.
GAAGTGGAACAGGCTCCCCAGGGGAGTGGTCACAGCACTGCGGCTGAGAAGTTCATGTAGCCACTCATGAATAACAAGCAACAGGTGAATAGCTCTGCACTTCAGAAATTCAAAGACTTCAACTGTACTAAGAAAAACTCACAGGTCTGCAGAGGAACGAAAACTTCACATCACAAAGTGGTGACCAAATACAATTTCTATATTTGACTGCTGTGTCTTTCCGTTGGTGACTCCTACTACCTTTTTCCTATCCATTTCTCTCCCTATTCTTAATGTTCTGAGGTTCTCAAATGTTCCCAAATGACAGGAACTTCTCAGAGTTGTTGTCAAAGCCACCAGAATCACTTCGCCTCTAGGTGTAGCCAGAGATCCTATCTGAATACAAGTGGAGTTTTACCACCGATAGGCCTTTAATGATTTCAAGGTTAAAATCACAGACAAAACCTACGAATCATGAGAGTGATCAGCAAATCAAGCCAGCTCATCCTTTGTAAGCCAATGTGAAAATGCCACTACTTCTAAATCCTAAATCCTGAGCATGCCTGTGCCTTCTGCCTCCCGATCAGCTTTAATTTAACAGCTCCACAGGCCCGTTGCACTCCTTTCTTCTGTTAACAAATGCAGAATTTGTCTATCAGCATAAAAACAATTTTGTGTAAAACAAATAAGGAATATTTTAGCCACACAAACATATGCATACACACACATACTGCACAAACACACACACACACACACACACAGAGCTGTCACTAAGGATGTTTACAACACTGGGGTATATTTTTAACCTACTGAAAAGTGTTGATCTGTGGTGAAGTTTCCCAAATTTACATACTGTTATATACAATATAAGTACATAAAACTTACTTTTACTCTTAGGAAGTCAAGCAAAAACACAAACTGGGAAAATACTGCTAAATTTCTAAATAGAACTGTGTGTGATTAGCAGATTGTCATCTGTTTTAATTGCTCTTTTGCAAATGGCAGTGTTCAGCAAGATCACACAAGCTCATGCTAGTAACTCAAACTGAAAATGCCACTACTCCTAAACATCATTTGTTTTTGTCTGTGGATTGATATGACAGAAATTCTACCCAGAGTGAGGGAGTATTTTTTTAGATCAACTCTTTTTAATTAAGATTCATTTGGAGGATTTTGAATGAACATGCCCAAATAGTTAAAAGGTCATAAATGGTATAAAAAACAAACAAATGGAACTGACATAAAAGTTTGCAATGCTGAAACAAATCATATGCCCCGAAATGCATTCCCACAGAGATGTCATCTGGGGAATGATTCACATTAGTGTTCTGTGGGCAGCTTGCAGTAAGTATCTCTATGGGCCCAGCATTTTCAGAGGTAAAAACAAAAACCCACTCAAATATTATTACTATTAATATACAACCTTGTGAACTGATAAAAATGTACAATGAAATGTTAAGTTTTGTCTTCAGTTGCAAACTAAATAAGTCATCCATTAGATGGTAATGGGTGTATTTCTGCCACTCAGTGTAAGTCACAGTGGGGTTGTTCGCCATCCAAAAAATCGTATTTTAGTTTGTATTCTCAGAGTTGCTTTAAAAATAAATGTAATAACAGTGATCATCGTGACTATAACACTGCAGTCTTTGGTTTATGAAAATCTGTGAAGCAACATCCAAGGTATTCTGTCACATCTGAATTCAGTCACTTGCTATCTTATAAAAGCCTACTGAGGTAAATTCTTCTTAGGAATAGGATAGTGTTTTCTGTAGTTAGGAGCTGAAAACAACCAACCAAGCGTCCAAACAGACAGAAAGGTACAGTAGCCTGACATAGAGAGCTGATAAGAAAGAAACCCCCAGGGTCCAGGTTAAGAAGAAAAAAAAAGGACAAAATACTTTGTGAGAAGGAAAATTACAGAATCATAGAATGGTCTGGGTTGGAAGCGACCCTAAAGATCACCAAGGACCACTCTCCTGCCATGGGTAGAGATTCCTTTCACTAGACCAGGTTGCTCAAAAAACAAATGACAAGATATGAAATCTCAGCATGAGCTTTGGAAAGTTAGAATGTCAAGGTTTGAATAATTTGTTATCTTTTTTTTTTTTTTTTACTGTAATTTGTGAGCTGTAGAATAGCAAATCCCAGCCTATGATCCAAGAACCCTTACATCAAAGTAGCCACAGTTTTAGTCACTAGAATTCCTAACTTCAGTTAACATATTTTTGTCAAATATGCACAGGCCAGTGAGAGAAGCTAATTTTCACTCAAAATGGGTCTTAAGGGTATTTGAATAGTGTATCTATTGTATCTCTTTGTACTTTCAAAGAACAAAGGTTGATGTCTCTTGTTAATAAGAAGTGAACAATTGAAGACAGGAACTTTATTCCCAACTATGACTGAAATTTTCTGTGATTTTACTTTTTTTTCCCCCTGTTTTTCTGTTCTCTCTTTCAAACTTTCTGTTTCTTTCCCTTTTCATTTTAGGTAAGAGGGACTTCATGTACTTATGGTTTCTCAGTCTCTTTTCTTGTCCTTAGGAAGATAATAGCAGTGTTAGCTGAAACCTCTAAGGACTATAGTAGCACAAATAACAAAAAAATCAACAGCAACCGAAAAACTACACATGCATACACATTTAATGGAAATTAAAGGTTCTTCACTCATAAAAATCCATTTGAACCCCATCTCTATGGCTGACAACTGAACTGATCTGAGCTTCGAGTCCACTTCTAAAATCACATGTTGCAACACAAAATCCCCAGGACTAGCCCATGTGCTCCTAAGGACAGCAGATGCTTCATACTGAAATTAAGTATGTTGCCAGACCCTCCAACCATTAAAAACTGCTAACTTCAGTTTAAAAGAAATAAAACATTTGTGACATTAAACGGGGCTACTTATATGTAAATAAGAGCAAAGCTGCTCACTTGTGCTAAGTAACATAATAAATTGCATTTCCTGCTAGGAAGTAGCTTTATTGAAAATGGTAGCTATTTTCTCAAAAGTTATTTCCAGGCACCTGTAATCCTAATGAGGTTTGTCCCTTTCAAAGAACAGCTGTACGTGCATGCCCGAATGCACACAACCTCTTCAGCCTGGAGCTGATAAAAGCATCTGCATGCCACAGCTCAAGCACATTTAAATTATATAACTGGTTGGTTTATTTGTTTTAATAAGATGGGGCAAATGTGAATCATAGTGTACTTCTAACCTTTCACTCAGGTTGATGTTTTAATCATTTGGAGGAAGAGAAACAAAACAAAAGAAAGGGATGGCAAACAAATGGTAATGATTCATGTGATATTTGATAAGACAGCAATGGGAAGTCAAAATAAAAGCAAGCATATTGTGGCAGATGGAAGGGATCTTAGTCAAGTTGTAACCCTTCTTCAAAAAACTTAAAGGAAACAACTAATTAAGGAGGAAGTATGTTTTTGTATACTCTTCATGTATTTCAGTCCAAACTGAGACACAAGAGGATTTATTTTCCACTGAAGATGGAAGATAAAAATGGGAGTCTAACTTTTTAATCATGGGAAAATCATTTATGATGAGCTTGAGTCTTTTTCAGTTTGCAGTGTGAGACAAAAAGCCCAGCATTTGTATACAAATTCAGTCATGGAATCAACTGAACATAACTTCTCATAATATTCCTAATAAAGCGCAAAACAGCATGTTGTGAGGGGAGACAATTCCTCCCAGTGTCCAGGGTTAATTGGAACACTGAAGTTTTACAACTCAACACTGAAAAGGAGGGACAGAGGGATATAAAAACTATGTGGACATTGATACTGGCAGCACAAGTAGATCATGTATTGGGGAACATGGATGGATCCACTGCCACCTTCCCCAGCAGAGTGAGAACAGAGTACAGGAGATGCAGGAAAGCCAGCTCAACAATTGAGGCTTTGAAATTCAAGCCATTTGTTCTTTAAAAAAAGTGCTCACCCAGTTTTTATGCAAAGATGGGTGATTTCACACTGCATGTTCATTAAACGCATGCAAATATGAAGTATGTAAACATATTTGGCCAAACACTATCCCAGTTTGCCCTTTGTGTAACACCAATAAATTAGTTTCAAATTTGCATATTGTTATTAATCATACACCTTTCATTTCTCTACTTAACATTCATGTACAAATATATTTGTGTTAATACTCAGTGCAAATATTCAGGAAACTGAGATGTCTATGTGTTTCTTTTTAAAACAACAATTTATACGTAGGAGATTTTAATTCTAATTTAAGACATAAAACTAAGCCATGGATATGTAAAAAGGAGCATCTAAACACCTTTTTTCACAGTTATATTCAAATATTAAACTATCTTCTCTCAGTAATTTTACCATGTGTTTTAATCGTTAATATATATTTCCATTACTCCCATGTTACCGTGGGAGTAAGCTAAAGGTCAGCAATCTGGTCTTTAGTAAGCTAACAAAGCAGGGGAATACCTTAATATGTCACCTTCTATTATTTAAAGATCATCTAGAATGCATAAAACTGGCCATTTTGAGGACTGAAAAAACTGAACTAGTAAGGTGAGAAATTGTTTTAAATAAATAGACTTTCTAAAAAAAATCCCACTGTCTTTTCTTGTTGCTTCACGAACTTAGCAACCCTTTTTCTATTTGTATAAACAGAAGAAGCCATATCCAAAAAAAGACAACAGAACTGATTACTTACAAACACTGAACCTGAGTCACTAAGGCATTGTACTGTGTCACTTCATGTTGGTAAAAAAAAATAAATTAATAATGATAATCAACAACAACAGAGAAACAAAACAGAACAAAACCCTTTCAACTGAAGAATCATGTGGAAAAGTTATTAAAGGATGAAGTCACAGCTAAATACAATCAGCTTGTGAGCTTCCACAGCTCATTGTGTTCAGTGCTGTTTGTATCACAGTGCAGATAATTTTGGTGCTGAACAATCTGTCCTGCATAAAACAGTTTTAAGTTCTACGAAAAGGTGTGCTTTATTTGCCACTGTATTTCCAGAAACATAAACAACTTTTTTTTAGTATCAGCAAGCAACCTTGGATCTGATAGCATAAGATTGAAAAAGACTTGAATATTGGAACATGGTTTCTGCCTGGCACCTTCCTTCCCTTTCTTTGTTTGTTTTGGGGTTTTTTTTGGTAAAGTCTAGATGGAAACAGAATTTACTACTCATCCCTTTAGTCTCATTAGTCTTCTTTCATTTCTCTCCATTTTGCCTCCTTTTTTAGTGCTTTGTCCAAATGATCACTTTTTTACACTAAACATCATCATCAAAGTAATCTTACATACAAGATATCAATCATACAGTTAAGCTTCAAACAGGCTTAAAAATAATTACTTTCCTTTTCTGGAGAGAAAAAATGGTCATAAAATGAAATTGGAACAAAATACAGTAGATCAGCATTTGTTGGAGCTTTCAGCAGTTTTTGCTTCTGAGCTGAATTACAGAAAATATCTATGCAAAAGTACATAGAAGTTGGTATTTCTTTACAACTACCCTCCACATACACACAGAACAGAAACACACACACAAATCCCTCCCATCACTTAACTAGAAGGTGATGCAATTGGCAGGATACAGGTGTATACAACTATGGATCCCATAATAAAATATGAATTAATAAAGATCTTTTATACAATTCTGAAAAAGCAACATGGGCCATGATTTTTTTGCTGGGAATAGTTGTGACCATAGTTAGTACTCTCCATCAACACAGTGTGATGTTAATTGTATTTCAGCAGATACAAATAATTTATGAAGATGAGCTTTTCTAAGGTATTATCTTTTCTAGAGCTTTACCCCCACTACTTTTCAAAACACGAGAAAAGACTTAGATCTAATACCTACTCCTATGCAGAGCACTTCTTCTGATTCACAGAATCAGAAAACTACCTCACCCTTCTCTCCCAGCCACATATTTTCTAAACAAGTAATTTGAATTTCATGTTACCCAAGTAACTAAAAGGCAGACTAGTGTTTTGTTGTTTTCAGATTAAACACCACAATTAACACAAGAGTATCTAACTGAGATACCATTTGAACTGCTGCAAAGTTTACTGGAAAATAGAGGCCACTTAAAGAAAGCTATATTAGTCTGCATACGTAATTCTGGAATACGTGGAATCCTTTTTTAATATATCAGTATCACATTAGCCCCCCACTTTAATACACAACCACCCTTGTTCTCATCTGTGTGCTAAAACAGAGTAACCGCCCAATGCAAAACATGAAGAAATAGTCACATGCAGAACAGGAAGGAATGAGGCTGTAAAATAGATAGATTGCACAGCAGCAAGCTTAAGGAAATCTATTAAGAATGCATGGGATGTCAAAACATATGTAACATAACCTTGCTGCTTTTAGGTATTTTGTATGAAAGCAAGTTTATGGAAGACAATGGCACCAAGCAGTGCCATTGAGCTCCAGAACAAGAGTCAAGGCAGCAGAAACCAAATCAGAAGTCATGCCCTAGGAAATGGGCTATGAACTGAAGTCCCACATAATCCTTCCAGCACACAGAAACAGACACAGACCTTAATGAAGTTCCCAGGGCTTAGCATGAGTGGCACAACTACAAAACTGAAAATAAAATCAGCTCATGTTAAATCTGAGGAAGACTTCAAGCCGAAACATGTTTATAAGGTCTAACCCAGTAGTTAGATATGAAGCAGCACTTAAGCAAAAGGCTTCTGTTCTTATCCAGAATGAAAACGACCAGCATTTTAGATTATGAGAGAACTCTGCTTCTGTGACAAGTGCTAATGTTAGCCCAGGTAGGTTGCTTTTCAATTCAGAGTTCATACTAGTTCCCCTAACTAATTGTAAACTTCCATCTTGAATACATCTTCATAGATGCATTTAAGTACTGCAGTGACAAGCCAATCTTCCCCATTCCCTCTCAGTGGTAACATAATTTCAGATAGGTACTTCAAAATGATTATTCTACTCTCCCAGGAAAAACTCAATTAGCCTTAGGGCCAGGTGGTTTGAATTTGGCACCACTCTGTGTCTTTGCCAGTAGAGATTCCTCAGAAAAAACAGCATGTCATGACAGACTGTGTCCTGGACGCACCCCACTACAGAAATCCCAGACCATATGGAAGCAGCATGCTTTCCCAGAGAGAACTTAACACCATGGTTCATCATCAAAAAGTAAGCAAGAGAAAAGAGAATGGCTAAATTAAACCACAGAGCAGTCTTAACCAGTGATTTTGGGATCAAGTGACTACCTTGGTGTCAGAAGCAATGAGCTGTGCAAAATATCTGAAGTATAAAATTTTCTTGCTTCAAAGTGTGATTTTCTCAAGGCAGAGGAAATGAAAAATGTTACTTCCTCATTGCTTTTATTCTTCCCCCCACCCATATCCCTCCCTCTCCCCATCTCCCCCAGCTTTCCACTTACACCGTTCCTTGCCAATAGCAACACACTAATGGCATGGTACAAGTCACTTGCAGGACATTCCCTGGAACAGTGTTTAAGATGCTGGTTACCCATGCTCAAAGTGAATTTAGACTGCAATAATTTCAGAACAGGCTACTAGTACAGTAGCCTGTACTAGTACTCTATTCCTCTGCAAGGAATAGAGTCCACAATATGCAAATAAAATTAATTGATTTGCCTATCACAGAAGAGCAACTGATCATTCCTTGTATATACATTAAATAATAATAAGAGACACAAACCAACTCTGCTGCAGGAACTCAGCTCTGGAGTAGTCTCCCAGGATGATGGATGGATTTAAATGGTCTTTACGAATATATTTGTGATTTGAGAGCCTGAAAAGGCAGATTTTAAAGCCCATCTAGTACTATCCGTAATGCTATGATACTTTAGTAGAAAGAGAGGCAAGAGCTGAGTATATCCTGAATATATTTATTCAATATCTGGCCTGGTGAATTACATTTGGCTATAAAGTTAATTTTAGCTGGAAAATCTAAGGAGTCAATGGTTTTGAAAGAATATGAAAAAACCTAGAGGGAAACCTTATAAAATGAGGATTCTTCTGTGCACTGAATGTTTAAGATCAAGCTCTGGAACTATTGGCCATTTGGAACCGGAATAGAACCGATATTTGTGTGTTTTAATGGTGTTTTAGCCTTTCAATATTTTAGCATTGGGAACCAGATTACATCAGATGGCACAGTTACTGCAGCGAAAGTGACTGTGATTGTCATAACAAATTTGATGGCAAGGTTGAAAAGGGAACTGATCCTCTAGTCAGTGTACTACTTTTATGATGCTTCCAGTATTTCCAGTGAAGCCAAGGAGTCTGATCCAACCACAGTATTTTATGTCCAATTCATCAACGTGCAAAGATACTGTTCTCCCTCCAATGGCTACGAGTGTATATCTTTGAGTCAGAGTATAAAGCTAAAAACGAAAGCAAATTATTGCTGCTTTTTATTTTATGTTTGTCTTCAATATAGCTTGATTACTTGAAAGGAGTTGTAGCCAGCATATTGCAGCATGAAACAATATCATGAAAAATACATGTCTTTTAATGCAATGGTTGCACCGGCAGTTTGTCACAGGCAAAATCTGCAGAATCAACACAGAGTCTAAATAAACAAGTCAAAACTTGAATTATCTAATACAGCATTGTATATTTTCAACAATCCATATTCTAATTTCATGCACATAAAGCAGCACTGTAAATTTTTTGGTCCTGCCTTCATAACAGTTTGTTTCCAAGGCCAGTACGTTGTGATCCATCCTTTCTAACATCCATGACAAAACACACTATTATGCTATTGCTGCTTTTCCTAAGCTATTAGAGGCTGCATCACTTTTAAAAAATAAGGCTGACAAGAATATAATAGAAAAAATGTTTTTACCATTACTGGTACACACTTTATGTTTCTCAACTAGGAAAAACAAAATGACATCACATTATCATTATATATGCTGCTGTCTCCCAGGATGTCCTTCAGGTGTTACAGAACCCCACAAAGAGCAAAAGCAAAATATTTCTTTTAAAAGCTAGCAGTCTATTCTATAGAATATATTTTCCTCTTTACAAGCCAGCTGGCAGTTCACTGGAAGAATACTTATTATAGATATATGCTGACAGCAAATTTTAGCTTAGATAGAATGTGATGCTGGCTAAGTAGTCCTTCCAAATGTGTTAATTTTAGTTTCACTTCCTTTATACTTCCTTTTCTTAGCTGATTTTTTAAAAATTTCATAGGAACTTGAGATACTAATAGAGATGGGTCAAAATCCACGTCGAATCCATGGGAAAGCCAAATGCTTGAATTACACAAAGGCTAAATTGTTTTATTTTATTCTTAATCATATCAATATAAAAATAACCACTGCAAGAAAACACTATTTTTAGAATTAAAGTAGATTTAACATAGTAATTGCTTGCTTTTCTGATTTACAATATGAAATTTATATGAGTATTACAGACATATTCAAAATTTATCTTAAAATAAAGTATTATAAATATTTCCTATTTCTCAAGGACACAAAAATGCCTCTTTTTTAATATTACTGCCAAAGACAGAAAGAACAAACCTAAAATCTTTGGCCACTTTTAAATTAAACCATCAGACCCTCAGCTAGTTAAAGTTAATATAGCTTTATTGATGGCAAGGTTATACTTTTTTTCCTTTCTTTTCTTTTTCTTCAACTGACAAAATAGAGCAATTAAGTTGGAGTGATATTTTAGGAAGATGATTGCCTTCTTAACTCTTAACACTACACAAAGGGCTGCCTGCCTGATAAAATCTCACTGTACAGTTTTATTTACATTTTAAGTCTAACTGCTTTTTTGCCTCTTGAATATTTTAAGTGAATGTTGAACTCTCATTCTCCTTAACAGGATTTCTGACCCCTCAGTTAGTTTAGGATTATAAAAGAGACACTGTCCCGTACTAAACCAAAATGCTGTCCCTCAGTAATATACCGCTTCTGATCTAATGCAGAATAATTAATGTAAGTCAGTCTATTAAATTTTTCTCATATGATGATTCAGGTAAGCTACCTTTACACAAAATTCAGACTATCAAGTTTGCTAAATCCCATAAAATATTTTTCCAGCTATTTCCCTGTACAAGATTTGAAACTAACTATAATTAGCCGATAATAGTTGTAAATTGCTGTATCTTGCATCGCCTCTCTTTGCCACTTTTTAATGCTTAGGACTCTGATCCATCACCAAAGAAAATATAAAAGCAGAAGTTAATAACATAACTGAACTTCTACTGTGCCTTTCATCCAAGATCCAGAATACTTTACAAATATTAATTAAGTTTCACAACACCCTTGTGTGACACCAAAGCATTGGTGCTGCCATCAAGAAATCGGTATCTATTATTTCTTCCTTTATGCATAGATACTTGGTTTCGGCTTAAGGCATTGGTTAAAAACGCACTGAAGCATGCAAAATGAGCTATTCCTTTGCCAGTCAGAGCAAAACATCAGATGTAAAGCATGTAAGCAACCCCAACAAATGGTACTATTTTAATTGTGAAATCAATATTACCCACTCAATTCTTTGCTGAAAAATGTAAAACGGGCAAAACAGTGACTCCTTAGCATATGCTTCTTGTGACTGTGTCAAATGCTACGTCAATTCTTTGCAATGAGACAATCTTGGAGTATAATTACAACCCTTGCCATAAAATGGATTTATTGTATGGGAAAAAAATTCCATACATGACAAACAACAACAACCACAAAGAAATTACTTTCTCACCTCCAGAAACTGAATGCAGCTTTTCTGGAATATGACTGAGATTACTAAATTTGTCTGTAGTAGTCTATACTGGGGTACTCTAATTATTATTTATAATGGGATCAACTCTACTGTAGACATTTCTTTCCACTCCCTCCAGCGATGGTCAAGGGTGACAAGCACAGATGCAGATGTCTACATTGAAGATTTCTATGCTACATCAAGTTAATTCCAGCCCATGTCCTGTTCGCCAGCATAACTACATTTAAAAGGCAAAACACTTACTAGTTGTCCATTATAAATCAGTAACGATACAGTAATAAAGTTACAGTAATATAATGCAACTGTATGAGTAATACGGTACTATTTTCCCTTCTAGAGTTCTGTGATACTTCATCTACCTCTTTTTCTTGGTACTTCATCTATCTCTTTTCCTATCTCTCAATTTACGGCTGCTTTTGTTCTTATTTCAGGGTTTTCAGAATGTTTCTCTGACTCTCATTTCATGCCTCGTGCCTTGCGTGGTAGCATCCAAATGAAACAAATGCTGCAAAGCTTCAGCATTAATGCAGACTTCAAGTTCTCTTTTCTACATTTGAGAGTCATGCTTTATGCAACTTTCAAAACTGTACAGAATTACATGAAACAGAAAGGGAATTGTCAAGCTTGGATATTTTTCCAGAACTGATGCAAAATTACCCATTTCTAACATCAGTAGTTAACAAGAAGTGACTGAAATGCAGCTGCTCGTAGTGTGATTACTGTCACAAGCGATGCTGGAATTCTGAGGCAAGCAAAAAGGAAAATACACAACACATGAGATTCATCACATTAACTTCAGACACCTGCACTGTATGTTGCTACATTTGAGCTGGTTTAGCAGACTCCCTTCATAATCAATGAAGAAATTGGAAGTTGTGATTCGTTTTCTTCAAAGGGAGAGATGTGTCTATTACTCTTCATTGACTTTAATAGGAGTCCAGCCAAATAGCTCAGATAAAGACATCCACCCCACAAATGTGTGAAGTGGAACATATCCCTCCCACTGATATTGTTTGGGTATTTTATAGATAATTACATTGCCTCAGCAGCTATTCTACACCTTCATAACACAGAGCAATATCTATACTGCCATTATGGTATCAGCAAAGTCCCACTATATCTTATCAGTTGCAAAAATTATAGGAGAATGTAGTAAAGAATATATGACTCTGTATACAATCTTGATAGCTTAAACATCCCGTTTATTAAATTCTAAAGCACTCTTAGAGCACCTACTTTTCAGTCTCTGCAGGGCTCGCATTCTCAGGTATTGCATCTCTAAAATGAATGCAAACACATTAATGTGTTTATAAACTCCTTGTTCAAGGATTTAAGCAAATGCAGGCATATTGAAAATGAGTAAAAATCCCATTGCGCTGTTTCACTGTGCAAATATAATTTCTTGTACTCTAAATCTCCAATCATTTCAAGTATATTTTCATTCTTCCAATAATATTACTCATCCTTGAAGTAAGCGAAACTCCTTTTCACCCATCTTACTGTGCAGAGTGTTAACATTCTCTATAGACACTATTTTAACCATACTTTCTCTTCTTTGTCCACAGACACTATTTCCAGCAATATTATGTAGCTGATAGATTACTTTGGGATTTTAGGTAGTCCTCATTTTCAGTAATAGCCTTCACCTTTGTCCCAAAACACCCAATCATTGTCCTCGTCTACTTGGTTTTTTTTTTACAGAAATAGCTCTTAATTTCTTCTAATCTCCTCGCAGTTCTATATTCGAATTTTGCACAAAACTTCAATACTGATATTTCTTTTTTTTCACTGCATATTTTTATTCTGCATGTCTGGCTGTTTTGGATACTGTCTCAAAGTTGCTGATCACTGCAGCCAGGACAGTCCTTTGCAACTTACATTCATCAGTCTTACTCCAGGTTCAATCATTAAATGCCAGGCAGTAACTCACCAACTCTTTTTTTTGTCCTCAACTGTTTGTCCAGTAGAGTATACACTAACCCCGTATCATGTACAAACTCCTGCAGTATTTTAAATTCCAACCTGCGATGCTAGTCTCTTTTTCCATGCATAATATATGTTCTATAAAAGGTGTTAGGTAGCACAGGTTGGCAATAATAAAAAATACCAAAATATTTACCTTGTCATCCCTATTTGTAAAATATAAAAACCAAAAAATTATCATCAATGAATACAAAATTGAAATAACTTAAAACCCCTTGAAAACTTTTGGTAGAGGGAATAGGGTTTCTCCAATTTTAAATGTTGCTGTAGACAAAATGACACAGAATGTGCAATAATGTGTTTGTTTTTCAGATACTGTAGGTCTGAAGAGATTTTTTTTGTATACTTCAATTATAAAAACATTTAAAACATACAAACTTGTGCAATTTTTATTTTAATGAAGATGAGAAGTTCATTAACAAAGATAAATATTTCATTAGATGTTAAATAAAACAAAGAGATTTTTTGGCTTCTCTCAGCACAAAATTCCTTTGAAAGATTAATTAATACATGCAAATTATGCAAATTAGACCCATGCAAATATTTTATGAAGACAATTAAGGGAACCATTAATTACTGCTTTTTTTGCTTCAGTGAGATTCATTCATTTAATTTTAATTTCACTTTAACTGTTTTGATGTATAATCTTGCAGCTAAGAACTTTATCTTTCCTAGTGGGTCACTTAAACTTATAAATTTCATCAAGTGAGCAGCAACAGAAATCTGCAAAGATATTCTCTGGGCTATGTTTAGTATCAAGAGAAATTTTTGACACAATGCA
>VZTA01008251.1:14920-35860 GCA_013398855.1 Mohoua ochrocephala
AGCTGGGCTCCGAGGAGGAGGAGCAGGTGCCGTACCCGGCGCTGGCACCCACCGCCTTCTTCTGCCTCAAGCAAACCACCCGCCCGCGCAGCTGGTGCCTCAGGCTGGTCTGTAATCCATATCCTTTCCCTCGGGAACACCGGGACACCCCTCGGGACACCCCTCGGGACAGCGGGATACTCCCGGTTCGCCGCGACCCTCCCCGTAGCCGGAGCATCCCGGCAGAGCTGCGCGTCCCCGGGTTCCGGCAGCGCTCGGAGCCCCCGCGGTGCCCGGCGTGTCCTCGGCGTGTCCCCGGCGCCAGCCCGGAGAGGGGGACGGGGGAGATATGTGGCCGCGGGACACGCGGGGAACGTGTCCCCCCTGTCCTCCCTTTTTAGGGACAGGCAGAGAAGGTGTCCCCCCTTTTTGGGAGCAGACAGGGAGCGTGTCCCCTCTTTTTGGGGACAGGCAGGGAACGTGTCCCCTCTTTTTGGGAGCAGGCAGGGAACGTGTCCCTTGTGTTCCCCGTTTTTGGGGGCAGTCAAGGAACGTGTCCCCCCTTTTTTAGGGACACGCGGGGAGCGCGTTCCCCGTGTCCCCCCTTTTCAGGGACACACAGGGAACGTGTCCCCCCCCTTTTGGGGGCAGGCAGGGCGGACAGGGAACGTGTCCTCCCTTTTTCGGGGCAGGCAGGGAGCACATCCCCCGTGTCCCCCCTTTTTCAGGGACACACAGGGAACGTGTCCCCCCTTTTTGAGAGCAGGCAGGGAACGTGTCCCCCGTGTCCCCCGTTTTTGGAGGCAGTCAAGGAACGTGTCCCCCCCTTTTGGGGGCAGGCAGGGAACGCGTCCCCCGGGGCCCCCCTTTTTCGGGACATGCAGCCAGGGCNCCTTTTTGAGAGCAGGCAGGGAACGTGTCCCCCGTGTCCCCCCTTTTTTAGGGACACGCAGGAAACGCGCCCCCCGTGTCCCCCCTTTTAGGGACACGCCAAGGTCCTGCAGCGGCACCGCGCGAGTGGCCGGGACGGGCAGCACGGAGCCGCTTCGGGGGGTGCGGAGCCGCTGCCTCCCCCCTCCCCCCCGCTATTCCCAGCGGGAAAAATCCCAAAACTCCCCTCGCGGCTCGCCGGGGTGGGAATCGGCGGAATTCCAAAGGCGACCTTGCAGTTTAGGGGGTGCCGGGGGCGTTCGGCCCCTCGGTGTTTATATAAGAGCCGGCAGTGCACGGGAGCTTTCCCGACGTGGAAAAAAATGGGAGCTGGAGTTGCTTCGGGAAAGGCACCCGGCTGCATTCCCGAAAAGTCCTCCCGGCTTTTGTTCTCCTGCAAGTTGCAGGGAAGAACGGGAACAGTGAATCCTTTAAATCCGCCCCGTTCCCGGTGTCCTTTTAGTCGCTTTATGAATGTTCAGGAATAAATCCAGCGGCGTTTCCCTCTCGCCCGTGACATCCAGGAGATGGAATTTTCCCCGGAATGCCGGCCGCGAGCGGGAGTTGTCGGTGTGTGGCGAGAACCTTTTGGGAAGTGAGGCTTTTCAGCATGGGCGTCGCGTGGAGAATTCCTGCTTTTCCCTTCCCCCCTCCCAATCCCTCTCTCCCGCTGTTAATCCCGTTATTTATTAATGGGGTGATTCTGGATCTGCCCCCCACGTGAATCCCTTGTTCTCCCCGGCACCGACACCAGGAATTGCACGATCTTCCCGGGAATGCTGCCTCGGGCTGCGAGCTGGAGGAATAATCGAAGGGAAACCCCACTCCCTCCTCAGTTTTTATGGATTTGGGGCTCCTTTTGTTTGTGCAAAAGGTGGAATTTTGCAGTTGGGATTTCCAGCCTCGAGGGGGGAACTCGGAGGGGCGAGGGTGGGAAGGAGGAGGAAACGAGGAGGTGATGCTTAAATATTCCCTGGAATGAGAATTCCGTAAGGAAAACGGGATGGAGCCGGCCTCGAAAGGGCTCGGGGAGGGCACCGTGTTCAGTCAGGGTGGATTTTATTCCTTAATCCAGGAAAACTTTGGGAGCCTGTGGGAGGGAAAAGGCGTTTCCTTGGGATTTGGGGGAGTCTCCAGGTTTGGCATTCCCGAAATCGGTGCCTCCGGCAGGAGGAGAATTCCAAGGCAGGTTTGCTGGGAGAGGGTTCAGGTGTGCTCCTGCTGCCGGAGCTCCGGCTGGGCTTGGATTTTCCCTTTGGGAATTCCCAGTGGAGCACCTTCCTTTCCCAAACTTCCCCATCCCACAAAACAGCAGCTGGAAACGGGGATGGATGATGAACAGCGAAGCAGGAATTCCATCGAATTCCCTGGATTTCAGGGCTGGTGTGCTTGGATTGCAGCAGAGCAGAGCTCCCGAGGTGTCGCAGCAGGAGGGATGAGCTCCGTGCTGGGATTCATTCCCGTTTTCCCACATCCTAACCCTTCCATGAAATTTTTTTGGGAAGAGCCGGTTGGAATTTTTGGAGCCACCTCGGAGTGGGATCCTGGGTGCTGGGGGTGTGTTGGGCCAGAGGCAGCTGGAAACCGGGACCTTGGGAAAAACCTCGTGGAGCGGGACACTCGGGAAGCAGCTGGATGAGGGGATTTGAGGGTGGATCAGTGTGCCAGGGCCGGAATTCCCAGGAGTTCTTCCCAGAGGGAAGAGATCCCACAGAGGGCGATTCCTGGCTGTGGGGCCTTGGAGACTCTTCCTGAAGCACAAATCCATAAAGCAGGAAAACGAGGGTTGGGATTGCCTCAGGATTTAGGGAAGGGAAGGGTGGGACTGGGAGGCTCCCAAATCCGAGGAGCTTCACGGGATGAGGCTTTTTTGGGAAGTTGTCCTTGCTCCCGCTGGGATTTATTTTGTGGGAAGGGGGAAGCTCTCACTCCGTGCACTCCGATTCCCAAATCCCTCCTCTCCCCGCGATTCCCGGGGTGGGAATGCTCCTCCTGTGCCATTCCAGTGGATTTCCAGCAGCTCCGATCCCGTGGGATTCTCCGGCAACGGAGCCGCCTTCGGATGCGGCGTTCCACACCTCGGCACCCAAAATCCCAAACGCCTCCATCCCGCGGGGAGCTCCCTTTCCAACCCGAATTTTCCGAGAGCCGCCTGGCCGCTCCAGATATTTCTGGGAATCGGAGCTATCCCAGCCCCGTGGCCCGGAGCAGGTGGGAATCTTCCCAAAAAAAAAAAAACCCCCGCGGTTTGTGTGGAGCTTATCCAGGAAAGGGTCACTGGGAGGCTTAGGAATGGCTAAAAAAAGCTGGAGCCGGGTTCTGGAGGGGGACAGGTGGGGCGGGATCAGCTTACGGAGCCGGGAGCATTCCCGGGGAGCATTCCCGGGGAACATTCCCGGGGAGCATTCCCAGCCGGAGGCATCAGCGGGAAAACGGGGAGTGGGAGCTTTGGAGGTTTTTTAATAACCTTCGGGAATGCTGAGAACAACCTGGAAAGGATCCTGGGAAGGAGCTTGGAAAGGATCCTGCTCTCCCTTCCCCCCTCTGCTTCCAGAGGTTTGGGTTAAATAAATATTCCAGCTCGGGAATTCTCAAGGAAAAGCTCTGGCAGGGGTTGATTTTGAAGGGTAGGAGCGCTAATTAGGAGGGCGTTAATTAAATTAATCCAAGGAGGAGACACTGGGTCACTTTTCCAGGCCATGCAGTGTCATTCCCTGGATTTGCTGAGCACAGGAATCTCTTCCCAAGCTCCGGGGTCACCTCTGATCCCAATTCCCACCCCAAAAATCACGGATCGCAGCAAGCCAACAGCCCAGACGGCATTGCTGGGATACAAGCAGTGACCAGAATGGGATTTTCCCTCAAATCCAGATGGATTTTCCCGCTGTTTCCCTGCTGGGCTCGGAATTCCCTGGTTTTTTGGGATTTTTTCCCAAAAATTGGAAGCAAACTTCCCAGTTTTCCTCAGGGCCCGGATCTCCTCCGTGGCTTTATTTCCGGAGGGCCGTGGGCGGCGTTGGGTTCCTGTCGCAGCGGGATTTGGGATTTGCCTCTCCTCGGGGTCCTTCCCTGCCTGTTCCCGAGTGGATCCGTGGAAACCCGGAGTGTCCGATGGGCTTTCCTGGAATGTTTGGGATTGCTGCTGCTTTTCCCAAGGAAACGCTGAATCCCTGGAGATCCCCCCCGTGCCTCGGGAGGGTTTGGAAGCGTCTCCCGGGTTTTTGGGTCGTGGATGTGACCCCGGAGCTGTTCCGGGCTCTGATGGGAAGGAAATCTTGGAATTCATCCCAGGACGCCTCCAAGGGGTTTTCTCTCTGGAAAACTGGGAAAACGGGAAAACGGGCACTGGGATGGGAGGCACGTGCTGGGAATCTGCTTCCAAGCCTGGCTTTGCTAAGGCCGGACCAACTTCAGTTCTTCAGTCCTAAAAACCACTCCGGGATTCATTTAGGGTTGAAATTTGGGGGCTTTAGGCAGGGAAAAATCCCTTTCTCGGTTTATTTTCTCGGGAAAACGGAGCTCTTTGATCCCGGCTGATTTCTTGGCTCTGCTCTCACTGGGAGAGGCCTCTGCTTGCAGCAAAGCCGGGCTTTATCCGTTAAACTCCTCTTCCTAAAGTGCTCCTTGCTGCTTAAGCCGGGCCTAACATCTCCAGTGCCACGCTGGGTGCTCATTCCAGCATTCCCGAGAGCTTGGATGCTGGAAAAACGGGATTTGGGTCCAACTGGAGCAACTCCTGTGCTTTGAACTCGGCTCTTTCCTCTTCTTCCTCCTGCTGGGCCGAGCTGTTGGCCCGGCACGGGCGGGAATCGCTTCCCAAGAATTCTCCTCGTTCCCCGCTGGGGGAATTTGGGATTTGGGAATTTCGTGGCTGGAAGCGAGCGTGGCCGAGCTCCATTGCGTGGATCGCTCTCGGATAAGATTGGAGGAGCTTTAGCGGCAAAGCTCGGCTTTAATCCGTTCCTATCCCACCCCTCTCCTGCCGAAGGCGTCGGGAATCCTCATCCCGACCCTCGCTCGGCGCCTCCCAGGAGAAACTGCCGGGAAAACACGGAAAAACCCGGTGGGAGGGAGTGAAAGGATTCCTGGCTCCGTCCTGGCAGTGCCAGGGCTCCCTCTGGAAGTGGGAAGAGGCCGTGATCCGACCCTGAGGTCCGGGTGTGGTTTCCAGCTTGTCGGGATCGCGGATTCCTTGGAAACGTGGAGCTGTGGATCCCGGGAGTTGAACCGTGCTGGGAAACGCCGGAGATCCGAGGCTCCAGCTCCTCCTCGGGGATGGAGGTTGGGCAGTGGGATCCCGAATTTTCCGTGGGTATTTCCTGAATTATCGTCCCGCTTCTCTGGGATGTTTTGCCGGTTTTTAGGGAATTTTTTAATGGAAAAAAAAAAAGGGATTAGATTGGTTCTTAGCAGATTTAAGCTCAGCTTTTCCTTCATTTGGGCTTGGGCTGATCCCTTGGGAACCGAATCCCGGCTTTTCCAAGCTCCAAGCGCCGCCTTTGGAATAATTCCGTCGGAACAACCGGGATCGCTCCCGTTTGCGGTCCACGAACCGGGAATCAGGATTTTCTCCCGGCATTTGTGTGGATTTGGGATTTATTTCCCAATTCCTGCTGCAGACGGGAATTCCTGCTGCCCACTCAGCGTTTTCCCTGGATTTTACCCCTGATTCCCGATCTGGGATCTCCTCGGGCTGCTGTAAATTCCGGAGGAATCCCAGGGATTCCCATCCAAAGCCTCCCAGGTGGATTTTCCTTTTTATCCCTCCAAATTCCATCCCCTGGAGCGCCCGCCCGGCATTCCAAGGCCGGAATTCCTCACGCAGGGAATATGTTCCGGATATTTACACAGATGTTGGAAGCTTGGATTCTGCCCTTAATTCTTAAGGCAGCAGCTGCTGCTCGGGGCCGATCCCTTAATCCTCGGGATTCGAAGGAAAAGCCTCTTGGGAGGGAATATTTTGCTGGGATAGGAGGGAAGTTACTCCAGGGTTCCTCCACGATCCCACCTAGGAGGGAATTCCGGGAGAATTCCCGATCCTCTTCCTGAAGCGGCGAAGGAAGGGAATTCGAGGCTGCTCTGCTCCGTGTCCGGGGCTCTTCCCGACCTCCCTGGAAATCCGGGAGCGGTCACGCCCGGGGCACTTTTGACAAAACACAGCTGGAAAAGGCAATTTTCCCTCTTTTTTTTTTTTTTATTCCTGAATCCAATCCCGATCCGGGCGCCGCAGCGGGCGCAGGGATTTGGCAGCGGATGAAATGCTCGGCTCCGGGATCTCATTTCCCTCTTTCCGTGGACAGACGGGAATTGGGAGCGCTCACAATGCTCCCAGGATTCGGCCGTTTATCCCTGAAATTCCAGAGGAACGGGATGGCTCTGTGTGTGTGTGTGTGAGGCTATTCCGGGCGGGAATTCCAGCTGGGTCACTGCTCCCAATCCCTTCCCTCCATCCTGGCGGGGAGGATTTGCCCGGATATCCAAAATCCTGGGAGATCTTGCTGGAACCAGGAGTCGCGGGGTGGATTTTTGGGATATCGGTCGCATTCCCGAGGGATGGAGCTTCACTTTGGATGGCGGATGGATGCGACAGGCGGGGATGTTTCGGGAAGAGCATCCCGTGGGATTCACGTGGAGCTCGTTGTACCCGAACTCCTCGATCCTCTCCGCCCGTCTGTCGGGATTTTCCTGCTGTCCCAGGAATTCCTGGGAGATTTGGGATGAGAACGTCGGGTGTTGGCATGGAATTCTGCTCCCGTCTCCGAGGATCCGGAGAGGAGGAGGAGCCGCCGCCTTTTCTCGGGAATGACGGGGAGGGAAGGACGGCAGGCAAAGCAAAAGCTGGGATTTGCTGCAGCAAGTGGGAATTCTTTGGGATGAGGCTCGGGAAAGGGCACATTCCGGAGGCTGCCGGCTCCACGGAGCTGAGCTTGGCTGGGATGGGGCTGCTCCATCCCGACCTGCTGGAGATCCCAAATCCCGACCTGCCGGGCGATCCCAAATCCCGTCCTGCTGGAAATCCCAAATCCCCACCTGCTGGAGATCCCAAATCCAGCTCCAGCTTCCCTTGGGACAGAGCCGAGGGCAAACAAGGCAGGATCATCCCTGCTGGAGTCGCTTTAGGCCCAAGTTTAAACCAGGCTTAACCTCGCGTTTCCTGGAAAGCCCGATGGAAGCAGAGCCTGGTTGGAGCTGGGCTTTGGGCAGGTTTAAGCTAGGCTTAACCCCACATTTCTTGGGATGCCTGGTGGAAGTAGAGCCTGGTTTGAGCTGGGCTTTGGGCAAGTGATGGATTTAGGCTGAGCTTTGCACCCTCCTCGCTCCTTCCTGCACTCCATGGGCTGAGCTTCAGGCAGGGTTTGTTCTAAACAGCTCCAGAATCCAAGGAAAACAACTCGGGATCGCTGGAATTCTTTTTTCCTTGGCAGTTTCCGAGCAGGAATTGGCTGCGAGGGAAAGGAGGGGTCGGAATGGAACATTCCCAGCCCAAAGCGGGGCTTGTGTTTGTGGGCTGGGCCTAAAACCGGGCTTAGCAAAACCCAGGGTTCTCCTGGGGATGCCGAAGCATTCCCTGGATAACGCGCTTCCGCTGGGATTGCTTTGGGATGGCTGGGACGGAGCCGAGCCCGTTGTGTTCCCGCTTTCCCTCTGAGCTCCTTCCCGGAGCCCTCAGGAATTCCCTCATCCCCAAATCCTGCCTCCTCCTCGGCGCGGGAATCGAGGTTGGGATGCGGAGGAGCTCTTTGGGATCAGGGATGGGTGGGAGCCGCAGTGGGAGCAGATCCTGGCAGAGGGAGCCTGGAATTTTTTCCCCAGATATCTCATCCCAAAGGGATTGTTTGCTTGAGGGATGGGGACTCGGGAATGGAGAGAGTCGGGAATGAGGGAGAGTTTGGAATGAGGGAGTCGG
The DNA here is from genome assembly GCA_013398855.1 of Mohoua ochrocephala. Lineage (NCBI taxonomy): Eukaryota > Metazoa > Chordata > Aves > Passeriformes > Acanthizidae > Mohoua > Mohoua ochrocephala. Next base: position 22,737 of record VZTA01008251.1, read on the forward strand.
GAACAGGAAGATTCAGGAAAAAGGGAGACTCAGGGGTCTCAGGAATGGGGAGACTCAGGAATCGGGGAGTTGGGAACAGGGAGACTGGGGAATTAAGGAGGCTCCGGAATCAGAGAGATTTGGGAATTAGGGAGGCTCAGGAACAGGGATCTCAGGAATCAGGGAGACTCGGGAAGAGGGAGACTCAGGATCAGGAATACTCAGGAATCAGGGAGTTGAGCACAGGGAGACTCTGGAATGCGGGAGACTCAGGAATCAGGGAGACTCGGGAATCAGGGAGACTTGAGAAATAGGGGGACTCGGGGAGTTGGGAACAGGGAGACTCAGGAATTAGGGAGGCTCAGGAAACAGAGATTCGGGAATTCGAGAGGCTCGGGAACAGCGATCTCAGGAATCAGGAATACTCAGGAATCAAGGAGACTCGGGAAGAGGGAGACTCAGGATCAGGAACACTCAGGAATCAGGGAGTTGAACACAGGGAGACTCGGGAATCAGGGAGACTCAGGAATCAGGGAGACTCAACAATCAGGGAGACTCGGGAATTAGGGATGCTCAGGATCAGGAACACTCAGGAATCAGGGAGGCTCGGGAATCAGGGAGACATCAAGGAACGCTCTTGGCCCGGCAGCGTATCCCGATCCCGGCTCCTGCTGGATGTTATCCAGGTTTTCTGCACCTTCCAATGGCTCCTGGAGCGATCCAGTGCCAAGCAGCCACAATTCCTGCTGCTCCAGACATCCCGGGATTCTGTCTGCCCGGGAACGCCTGGACCAGCATCCTTAAAAAGGCTCCAGGCCTGGGCTGCCAAGAGGGATGAGCTCAATCCGGCCGGCGCATCCCGCTGGCTCGTTTGCTCCGGAATGCTGGGATGCGCTGCCCTTTCCAAAGGGTTGGGAAGCCAAGAGCTTTCCCAAAGCTCCGGATTTTCGTTGGGAGCTTGTCCTGAGCTCCTTTAGGCTGGACGTGGGAAGGAGAGTTGGGAAAACTCGGTCTTCCCGTGGGAAAGAGAGTTGGGAAAACTCGGTCTTCCCGTGGGAGTTGTTGTCGCCAGTCCATGAATATTCCCGGGAATGGGATCTCAGAGGTTGGAAGAAGCCTGGAGAAATGTGGAATTATCTGGGATGGCCCTCAGTGCTTGGATTTATGTGATTCCAGCCTGACGGATCCATGAATTTCCGGCTGCTGTTTGCAGAGGGCTGGAGAAGTTCGGGATAACGGCGGGAATGGGTGAATTCCCTGCCCAAAGGAATTCCGGGTGGTTTCCCTTTGGAATGGCTGGAATTGCTTTATCCTGGCTCACAAACCAGCCCAGCTCCTCCCAGCCTTTGGAATACAGATCATGGAATATTCACCTCAACCGTTAGACCCAAATCCTTTGGATGTGCTCCGGGTATCCCGGTTTCCTAGCAATGATTTTTTGGGATCAGTGCTTGGAATCTGGGCCTTCTCCACCTTCCTCCTGTTTCTCCTGCCGCTGTTCAGGCTGGAAAACTTCTCCCAGCCTTTTCCGGCTGGAAAACCCCTCCTGGCTGTTGTGTTTTTCCGTGGATTCCCCGCTCCGTGGGCGCTGATATTCCCGGTGGGATTGGAGCAGGATCAGGATTCATCCAGCATGGATTGGATGTCCCTGGTGCCGTCGCTTGGGAAAATTCCATTGACCAGCAGGATTCCATTCCAGGAAATTCCATTCCGGCAGGAATCCGGTGTCGCTTTGGTAAAGTTGGGAATTTTAATTCCATTCCATTTCTTTTCCCAACCTTTGGATCCGAGATCCCAGCAGTGGCTGAATCCAGGGAAAGTTTTCCCTTGATTTTCCATTGGCTTCATGTTTTTTCCCTCCGGGTGTTGATTTTTCCAAGCAGAAAAGGCGGATAAAGCTTTGGCCTGAGCCCGTTGTGTTCCTTTGCCGGAACGTTGGGAAGATCTGGATAAAATTTGGGATGTTCGGAATCTGTGCATGTCCATCCCTAAAAGCTTTGGCTTTTAGGAAGGAAATCGGGAATTTCCAGAGCCTGCTGTGATTCCAGCAGGAAAAGGAGCGGGAATCATCCCTCCCTCAGCAACTGCTCCGTTCCCATCCCAAAATTCCCCATTTTTGAGGTTTCCTTTTGCTTTAATTACAGAAAAATCCCCACATATCCTTGGGAATTCTTTAGTTCAAGCGTGAAGGGAAAATTCCTGCTTGGAATTCTTTTTAGCCTCTGAAACAATTCCCGAGGTTGTTTTTCCCCGATTTATGACGATTCCCGGCGCAGCTCCGTGAAAACGGTTTTTAAACGGAATTTTTCGGCGGTTTTACGGGAATTCCTCGCGCGAGGGGAAAAGGAACGGTTTGGAATTCCCCGGCCAGGGTTGGATTATGAAATTTGGGATTCCGACAGTCGGGAAAAGCTTTGGAGCTCCGAGTTCGGAGAGCTCCGGTGTGAAAGAAAACCTGGGAATGCGGCAGGGGGTGGATCCAGGCTCCTTCCCGCCTTTTTGGTGGCTAGAAGGGAATAGTTGGGCATGTGGTGAGCGGGATCCCGGTTTCCCAGATCTCATTCCAAGGCTCTGGAAGGGGAAGCATGTGGGGTCGGTGTCCCGGACCAACATTCCCTGTGCTCCTTCCTGGTTTTGGCCGGGGTTGGCGGAACTCCAGGGAAAGCGGTGAGCAGGAAAACCCATGGATTGGCCGGCGGGATGAGGGGAGTGAATGGGAAGAGCATCCCTGGTGTTCCAGGATTCCTTTGATCTGCAGGAATGGGAGGAACTGTCTGGGAGTGGTGTCCTGGAGCAGAGCATTCCCGGTGTCCCGGAGCATTCCTAAAGTCCCAGAGCAGAGCATTCCTGGTATCCCAGAGCATTCCTGGTGTCCCAAAGCATTCCTGGTGTCTTGGAGCACCCCTTGTGTCCCAGAGCATCCCTTGTGTCCCAGAGCATTCCCAATGTCCCGGAGCAGAGCATTCCTGGTGTCCCAGAGCATTCCTGGTGTCCCAGGGCAGATCATTGCTGGTATCCCAGAGTATTCCCGGTGTCCCAGAGCATTCCTGGTGTCCTGGAACATCCCTTTAATCCCAGAGCATTCCCAGTGTCCCAGGGCAGAGCATCCCTTGTATCCCAGAGCATCCCTTTTATCCCAGAGCATTCCTGGTGTCCCAGAGCATTCCTGGTGTCCCAGAGCATTCCCACTATCCTGGAGCATTCCAGTGTCCCAGGGCAGAGCATCCCTCGTATCCCAGAGCATTCCCGGTGTCCCAGACCAGTCTTGGAGAGGAATCCCAATTGTTCTAAAAGCGCTCCAGAACACTTCCCATTCCAAGCAGCGCCTCATTCCTTGAATTCCATCGGAAAAATCCCAGGAGCGGGGGGTTGGGGTTAGCTCTGATTCGAGCTCTGGATTTGGGAAAGGTTTTGGAATATCCGAGGTTTCCATTTGAGGAAAACCCGTGGAATATCAGGAAAAGAAAGCGAGGGAAATGCTCTGTGGATTGAATCCTGCCTGGGATTTTTGGGATTGACAGAGGCATAAAAGTATGGAATGGACATAATTTTCCAGGAATATTTGGAATTCAGGGATCAAGCATCGCCATCCCTTCAATTCCAGAAAAGCTCCACCGGGCTGGAAAAACGGGAATATTTTAGTAAAGAGCACTGTGCTGCCTGATCCCAGAGTGGGGATTTTCCAAGGAATTCTCTTTCTGGTCCAGATAATCTCCCTTTAACAGCTTCCAAGAGAATTCCACTACAATTCTTCCCTCATTCCCAGGAATTTTGCTGTTAGAGCAGCGAATTTTCCGCATTTTTATCACAATTCCGGCTCCTTTCCCGTCCTCTCCGAGTCAGATTCCCACCATTCCTCTCCCACCTGAGCTGGGATTATCCATAGGACAGCGGGATTTCCTGGAAGCGCTGTCCAAACTCCAGGCTGGGATTTTCCCCGCCCAGCCAGGGGGATTTTCCAGGAGCTCCTCGTGTTTCCTGGGAATGCCGGGAGGGAAGGAGCAGCAGCGGAGTTTGGATCTCATCCTCCTCCCTCTCCCTCTTCCCGACTTTTCCACCTCCTGCTCCTCTCCAAAGTAGGAACTCCTTTCCCAGCCCAGCTGGGTTTTTTAGGATGAGGAGGGAATTCCCAGTTGGAATCCAGGGGAGAACAAATTTATCCAAGGACCTGGGACTTGGCAGGGCCGGGGGGGGAAAAGGGGAGGGGAGGAAACCACAGAACTTTTTGCTTTTCCTCAGTTTTTGTGGGAAAAAATCACATTTTTCCCTCTTGGAGCAACTCTCAGAGCACAAAACCCGGGAATTATCCACCCTCAAATCCTCATTTCCTTGGAAATCCCGGCTGGAAAAGGTGATTCGGGGACAGGAGCGGGAATTTCGGTGCCGTTCCTTCATCCGGGCGCGTTCCCTCCGTGAAATTCCCAAAGGATTTTCCCCTCCCCACGCCCAGGAAAAGTTGGTTTGGGGTGGGGGAGTGGTGGTTTTTTTTGGGATGGGGAGCAGGGAAGGAGGAATTATTAATGAGTTTGGAGCCGTTGCCATGGCAACCTGGCGCTAATGGATCTCTGGGGTTTCCTCTCCACTCGAGCCGCGTTTCCTGGGAATATCGTTCCCATGGCAACGGATGGCACCGATCCCTGGGTGGCTCCGGGGCCACCGCCTTGGAAGGGCCACGAAAAGCTCCTTTTTCCATCCTCCCGGGAATTTTTAGTGGGAAAAGGTGCTCCCTTCTGCTACTCCGGAGAGGGTTTTTTTTTTTTGGGAATGCTTGGACCAAAAATTCCCAACTTGATGCCTTTTTTTTCTTGGGAGTTTTTCATCCCAAATCCAGCCCTCGCCTCCTGGGTGCTGTTTGGTGCCTCCTCTTCCTCGGCCTCCCCTTGACCTTGGCGTTCTGGGAGAAAAGGCTGGGAAAAGTGGGAATTCTGGGGTGTGGGATAATGCGGCATGAGGGGATCATTGGTGCCTTTGACCTTGGAATTTTGGGGGAAAAGCCTGAGAAAAGTGGGAATTTTGTGATGGGATAATGAGGCATGAGAGGATTATTGGTGCCCCTGAGCTTGGAATTTTGGGAGAAAATCCTGGGAAAAGTGGGAATTTTGTGGCGGGATAATGGAGGGGATGATTGGTGCCCTTGACCTTGGTGTTTTGGGGGAAAAGCATGAGAAAAGTGGGAATTCTGGGGTGTGGGATAATGAGGCACAAGGGGATTATTGGTGCCTTTGACCTTGGAATTTTGGGAAAAGAGCCTGGGAAAAGTGGGAATTTTGTGGCGGGATAATGCAGCACGAGGGGATGATTGGCAGCTCCGTGGTCCCTTTGAACTGGGGCTCCCTGGAAAGAGTTGAAAGCGTTTCCCAAAAATGGAAAACGAGAAATTCCAAGAGGTTTTTCCCTCTTTTCAGACCTCGTGGATGAGGTGGGAATTTCCAGGATCAGCACCTGGAGCTGCGATGATGGGAGAGGGCATGAGCTGAAAACAGGGAATTTCCTGGGCTTGGATTTTAGGTTTATTGGGATTTTTCTCCCTGAACCAAGTTTTTTGTTCAGTTTTGTGGGATTGTTTGGATTTTTTGGATTTTTTTCTCCCCTTTTCCCCATCCGATGCCATTCCTGAAATTCCTGCCTGGAAGCAGGAGGGTTTGGAAGCCCTTTGGGAAGGGAAGATGTGGGAGGAGTTCCGTGTCCTGCTGTTGTTCCCGGGAATCGAAATCTTTCCAGTGCAAGCCACCAATTTCAGGGTAGAGGAGGAAAAGGCTCCTGGTGGGACGGGGTGGACTTTGTTCCACATTCCATAAAAAAATGCCCATTTTTCCAGAGGAGCTCCCCCTGGGAAGGAGCGGCTTGGAGAAGACCTTTTGGCCAGAGTGTCCATCCCTCCAGGCTTTTCCCACATTCCATAAAGGGATCGGGAGCTGGAGAACAGCCTGAGCTCAGCCCCACGCCAGAGGGGGATCAGTTCCCTTGGATGCTGTATTCCATAATCCAGGGATTTGCCACCTCGGAGGAGGATCCGGAGGCAAAATTCTTCCCCATCGTTCCTCCTGCAGGATTTGGGAATTCCCAACCTGCTGCGCTCCGGGGGTGTCTTCCCAACCCCCTCTGGCATCTCCCACCAGTGGCACGGAATTCCTCCTCCGTTCCAGAATCTCATCCCGTGGGATGTTGCCGGACTCCTCCCAGCTGCCCTGGGATGTTCTCCCGCAGCTTCCGGGGGTTTTGGGCCGATCGAACATTTGGAATGTTCAGCTGGAGAAGGGAAAGCTCCAAGGAGATCTCAGGGCCTAAAGGGGCTCCGGGAGAGCTGGAGAGGGATTTGGGATAAGGGATGGAGGCACAGGACACAGGGAATGGCTTCCCACTGCCGGAGGGCAGGGAGAGATGAGATATTGGGAAGGAATTCTTGGCTGGGAAGGTGGGGAGGGGCTGGAATGGAATTCCCAGAGAAGCTGTGGCTGCCCCTGGATCCCTGGAAATATGTCCAAGGATAGAGTTTGGAAAAACCTGGGATAGTGGAAGATGTTGGAGTTGGAACCGGATGGGATTTGAGTCCCTTCCCACCCAAACATTCCATGATTTCTCCGTGCTCCATGGAACCTGGCCCCAGCCGTAAGGAGAAAGGGCAGATCCCTCCCTCCCTCTCTCCCTCCCTCCCCATTCCCATTCCTTATTCCCATTCCCAGACAGGATTTTGCTGTTCCCAGAGTTCTTCCTCCGAACTCCTCTCTAAAAATTCCCTTTCCCTTCTCTGCCTTGCTTTTCCCTCACTTTGGGATGATAAATATTCCCTCAAATCCCTGCCTCCCTGGCCCGAGCTCTTCCCTCTTCCCGCTCCGGCGTGTGCAGGATCCAAATGGATTTCTTCGGATGAGCAGCGCTCCGAGGAGCTGCTTTTCCAAGGAAAGTTGGGTCCGTTTGCGTTTCAACCCGGGAAAGGTCGCTCGGAGTCGCTTTCCGATGTTTTGCCATCCCATGGCCGGTGGATTTCTCGTTTTCCGAGGGCTTCTCCTGAACGGATGGCTTTGCCAGGGAGCCTGGAATGTTTGGATGCTTAATTTAGACTGTTTATCTCCAGAGGTCCCGGAGTTCAAACGCTTAAGAGGTGCTCCGAAGCTTTTCCAGAGCTTTTCCAGAGGCTCCAGCTCCATCCATCCAGAGATCCTGGGAGGAGGATCGGCGCTATCCCAACAGCAGGAGGATTTTTAGGGATTTTTTTCCAACCCAACCTGGTGCTTCTCGCTCTTCCTTTTCCCAAAATTACGCCAGGATCCCCCCTCCCAGCCGACGCGGTCTCGCCGTTTTCCGCGTCCGTTCCGTGCCGGATTCCAGACGGTGCCCGGAGAGAAAAGGTCGGATTTGAGGGAGATTTATGAATCCTGGCAGCTTTTCCAAGGATGTTCCGGCATCCTTGACCTTGGAGCAGAAGCTGGGCAGCACTGCAGGTTCCCGCTTGGCTCCTCGCCGTGAATTCCCAGCCTTGTCAATCCCGAAAACGCTGATGGTCGGATTTTAGCGGCGCGGTAGAAATCCGGGATAATTACCCTGGAATTAGATCATTCCATGGGAGAGGCTGTTCACAGCTGCTCCTTCCTAATCCGAGGGGCTGAGTCAGGCTTTATTCCCTATTTCCTCTCGGATTGTTTAAAGGGAAAAATAAAACTCCATTAAAAAACCATGGAATTATTGCTTTTCCAGCAAATCCGGGCCGTGATTAAATCCTTCCGTGCTATTCCTATTATTGGAGAAGGGAATTTTTCCAACCAAAGCTGAAGTGGTCACCCTCGGCTAAATTCCACCTTTTATCAGTTTAATTAGAAAACGTTCATTCCATGAAATAATCTGGGAATGCTGGGAAGGAATTGCCAGTTGCCAGGACAACCCATTTCTCCCTCGCTCCCTTTTTTAATCCTGATTTTTCCTCCCCCCTTTTTCTTTCTCCAATGTCACTTTGGATCACATCATCCTGACAGGAGATTTCGTTATTTGGGAATTCAGGCTGCCTGGATTGAAAGGCAGAAGGGAATTTTGGGAAGTTAATGGAATTTAGGGAGCTCGGCTCGTATCTGTGCCTGTCCTCCACGGAAGGTCACGAGGAGCGGCGGGAATGACGGGGAACGCGGGAAAATGGGTGGGAGCAAACGAGAGGTGTCTCCTCTCTTATCCCAACACCTCCTTCCAGCAGATTCCAGCTGGGAATGTCCTTGGATCCAAGTTGGAGTTGTGATATGGGACACGCCATGGGATCCATGGGATCCATGAGCTCCTACGCAGCGAAACTCCGGCGGCAAAATGAGGTTGGCTCAGGGTCTGCCTGATCCGAGGTTTTCCTGGAAAACCACTTCCCTCTCTCCCATCCTTCCTCCCCTCCACTGGATTTCGGGTTGGGGTTGAAGTTTGGTTAATTAAGAAGGAAATCATTCCAAAGGAAGTCATGGACACGGGGCTGGATGTCGCCTCCAAGGGAAGAGCTGCTGGTGGCGGGTCCGCCCATGTTCCCTAGGAATGGATTGGACATTGGGAAAAGGAGCCCTGGGAAAAAGAAAAGCCTTAAAAAATAAGGTTATTCCTAAAAAGTCTTGGATTACTTGGAATCTGCTGAAATCCCAACCTCCTCTGACTCCAGAGGGGATAAATCCATTCATCCCAGCCCCGTTCCTGATCCATTATTTATGGCCCAACGTTTGCTCTGGAAAACATCTCCGCATGTTCACTGCCAGAACCTTTGGATCCCGCGGGATTTTCCCTGTTTAATGAATCCCGGGAGCGGGAAGAGGGGTCAGGAGAAGGGGAAACACCGACCGTCTCCGCTCCAGGTTTTTCCTGCCCAAGGGACACCTCCCACTATCCCAGGTTGCTCCAAGCTCTATCCTTGGGCATTTCCAGGGATGGGGCAGGCACAGCTTCTCTGGGAATTCCATCCTCAGGGAAGGACTTCTCCCTAAAATGAGACCACGCTCCAATCAAATCCGATTTCCAGCCCAGGAGCGGTCAGGATCCTTTTGTTTGGCCCAGCCTTTGGAAAGAGGTGGAATTCCCACGGGATTTAGGATGTTTAGGGAGGGATTTCCCACTTGGATTCAAACACAGATTTTGGGTTCTCCAGCCTCCTCTGACTCCGGAGCTCCAGAGAGGATAAATCCATTCATTCCAGCCCCGTTCCTGATCCATTATTTATGGCCCAACATTTGCTCTGGAAAACATCTCCACGCGTTCCCTGCCAGAACCTTTGGATCCCACGGGATTTTCCCTGTTTAACGAGTCCCGGGAGCGGGAGGAGAGGGGTCAGGAGAAGGGGAAACACCGACCGTCTCCGCTCCGGGTTTTTCCCGCTCTCGCTTGCTCCGGTTTTGTAGGAATTCTCCTCCCAGCCAGCGAGATCAAAGGGAGAAAGGAAAATAAATCCGCGGAGCCACTTGTTGGGATTTCCCTTCGGAGACACCTAAATTGCAGCTTTGCTTTTCCATGTGCTCATTATCCATTGTTGGATTTTTCCATTTAATTTGTTGGTTGTTCCCTTTTTTTTTCCCCCCCCTCTCTCTCCTTTTGGAATCCGTATTTTTTTTCCCCCGGTGGCGCTCGATTCCGCGGGAAGCCGATCCATCCCATCCCAAGGATGCTCTGGAATGAGTAGGAGCCCCATTCCCATTTTTCGGCCCCCTCCTGCCCTCCCTCGCCCTCGTGGCTCTTGCTCCAGTGGGATGATTTGTTTTCCATTTGCCAAGGGATGGAATAATCCATATCCGTGTGCCTCCGGCTCTAATCCCTCTTTTTCCCGGAGCGATTGCATTCCGTGTGGGAGGGGTTTTAAAGCTTTTATTTTTGGGGGTTTTTTTTCGGGATTTGGAATTAAAATTCGGGATGTCTCAAGGCTCGGCTGGAAATGCAAAGTGGAAAATGAGGAATATTTGGATTAAATTTGTCCATTTCCCTTGAATTCTCTATAAATCTGGGAATTGCTCCCTGCTCCCATCCTCCTAACATGCTCGGCCAAGGATCAAAGATCCAAATTCCTAAAAAATCAGGGGATTTCCTGGCTCCATCCCCTCCCATCCTGGGCATCCCATCCATGAACTGCAGGGATTCCGATTTCCCACTCCTGCCGATGGAGAGGGAATGAACCCCTCGGGCTCCTGGAAAAGGCAGCTTTTCCACACTAAATGGAGGGGGAAAAAAAAAAAGAGGATTGAGAGGAATTAGGAGGGATATTCCCGGCATTCCTGCTCCCTCCGTGGTGCCCTGGGAATGTGGCAGCACTGTTCAGCCTCATCGATTCCCAATGAATTATTGGGATCGCTCGGTCTCGTTCCGTGTCCCCAAGCCAATGTCACTCATCCCACACGTCAACACTGACTCCAAACATCCCGGGGAAGCTTCCAGCCCTTCCCAGATGTTGGTTTGGACTCCCCAAAGCCTTTTTCATCCATGTATTTCATGGAAAAATGATCCATCTTTTTTTTTTTTATTTTTAATGACAATTTCCTTGTCGGATTTTGCGATTTTTGTTCTTTTTCCGTTGTTCCCGGGTTGTTATGGCCGGATGCCCCATCCCAGCAGGAAGGGCTGATGTTGGGATAAGGAAAATGAGAAATCCATGGATTTGGCTCGGCGCAGGGACGGCGGCCGCACTAATTGCTCCGTGGGGATAATTAAAATCTCCGCCTGAGCGTGAGAAACAACGGAGCAAATCCCAGCTCGGATCCTCTGGATCAACCCCCTCTCCCTTTTCAGCTGATCCTGGGGGTCAGGAGCAGATCCAGGACATTCCGGGATCTTCTGTTTAATGGAATTTTGCAATCCTGAAAACCGTTCCTGGCTTTTAATGGGAAGATGAAAATGGATCCACGGAGCCTCCGGGAGTGGCGGAGGGAATTGTCCGAGAGAATCAGTGGGAGAAAAACAGGGATAATGTGGATGTGAAGGGGATTCGTGGAAAGAAACATTGGGATGATCATGGCAGGAAATTCTGCCAGAATCCAGGGATTTGGTTTTTCTGGGAGAGACTCGTGAATGGGAGCTCTTGTCAGGGATTTTGGGAAGAGGAGGATGTGGAAATGGGATCTGGGAATGTGGCTGGGAATAAGGGGACGGCACTGAGGGCTTGGAGAGACCAAAGAGAGTTTAACAGAGATCCCTGGGAAAACTCCTGTTCAATTCCCAAATCCTGGAATGGCTTGGGTTGGGAGGAACCTTGAGGCTCCTCCATTCCCATTCCATGGGCAGGGACACCTCCCACTATCCCAGGGTGCTCCAAACTCTATCCTTGGACACTTCCAGGGATCCAGGGGCAGCCACAGCTTCTCTGGGAATCTGTGCCAGGGCCTCCTCACCCTCCCGGCCAGGAATTCCTTCCCAAATCCATCTAAACCTCCTCTCTTCCAGTCTAAAGCCATTCCAAGGGAGGAAGCTTTTAAAGGAAAAAGGGTTCTGGGAAAGTTTTAATTTTTCCCTCTTTGAGCAAAATTCCTCCAAAATCGGATCAATCCCGGCTCAAACCAGGTGATTCCACACAAACCTCGGCCTTTCCCTGTGCTGGGCAGGGAAGGAGCAGGACTGACTCCAAGGAAAAGTTTGGGAAGAGCGTGGAGATGTCAGGGTTTATCCGATGGAAGGGGAAAAATGCCCGGAACCCTTTGGTGTTCCCGAGGTTTGTCAGGAAATCTTTCCTAACGACTTCACTCCGCGTCTCCACCTGGAGTTCGGACGGGGTTTGGAGGGAAGGACATCGGGAAAGATGGATAACAACGGGAATTCAACACGGACTCCGGCCAATTTTCCTTTGCAATCCGATTTCCACAGGCAGGATGCGCTGCTGGAAATGCCAGGGCTATTTATGGATGCCGGGATCAAGGGGAAACGTGGAAAATTTCGGAATTTCAGCAGCTTTGTTGTCAGGATCTGGGAGGAAGGAGAAGCTCTTAATCCTGGGAATGGTCTAGAAGGAGCTGGGGGGGTTTATTCTCGTGGTTTTCCAAGGTTGAACAGAGCTTGGAGCAATCTGGGATAGCGGGAGGTGTCCCTGCCCATGGAAGGGGTGGAACTGGATGAGCTTCAAGATCTTTTCCAAACCATTCCATGATTCTGCGATCTCCCGAGATTCCCACTGCCAGAGGGCAGGCTTAGATTGGGATTTTGGGAAGGAATTCCTCCCTGGGAGGGTGGGGAGGGGGCTGGGATGGAATTCCCAGAGAAGCTGTGGCTGCCCCTGGATCTCTGGAAGTGTCCGAGGCCAGGTTGGACGGGGCTTGGAGCACCCTGGGATAGTGGGAGGTGTCCCTGGGGATGGCTCTGGATGAGCTTTAAGGCCCTTCCCAAGGAAACCATTCCAGGATGATTCCATGAAGGATGAGGGACACTGGAGTGGATTTTGGTGACTCGGCCCCGGTGTCACTTGGGATGAGCAGATGTTTCTCACAGGGATCTTCCTCGGTGCAAATCCCTGGATTTTTGCCGAGGATGGATTTGACACGGAATTATTTGGGCTTTTCCCTTCGTTTCCTTCTCCACCGGGAGCCCGAGCACTCGGAAGTGTTCGAGCTCCTCCTCAATTCCATGGTGAGGCTGTTTTCAGCAGGAATGTGGAGCAGCCTCGCTCCGAGGGTGGATTCGGGAATGGAGACTCAACAATTCCTGCCAAAGCCAACGGATCCAGGGAACGCATCCCCGCTGGAGCCGAGCGTCCGGAGGCATCCCAGAGTTCATTCTTCCCTAGGGATGGAGTCGTGCTGTGGATTTGCAGCGCGGGATTTGGCCCTGAACTCCCGGAGCGTGGGAATAGGGAGTTTATCCCCACTTTTCCTGCTCATTTCCAATGAAAAATTCCCATTAAAAGGCTCTTTAAAAAGGGAAGTGTCCAAGGTTGGCATCTCCTGTCGGAGATCTGACCCGGAGCGGTGGAGAACAGAGGGAGATCAGCCGCTGAATTATCCAGGGAATTGCACATCCCAAGTTTTGACTTTTAAGAGCGGTGTTTGGGAATTGGGAGACGGGATTTGATCCGAGGGAACGGAGTCCGAGCAGCAAGAAAAGGAGATTTTTGGGAATTTCATCCAAGTTGTGGCACAATCCCTGCATTTGTGAATATCCAGGTGGGAACTGGGGAAGGACACGTTTTCAGTCCCATTGGAACCCTCTCAGTTTTCCCGGGA
>VZTA01008251.1:35925-47846 GCA_013398855.1 Mohoua ochrocephala
CTTGTCCCGGTGCCCCATTCCAGGCTCTTCCCTGCTCCCGGACACATCCAGCCCCATTCCCTGCCTGAGGAATCCCAAATCCTGCTCCTTCCTTGCCTTTTGTTCTCCCTGTGTAATCCATATATGGGGCTTTTCCAGGAGAAACTTCCCAGCAGGGCTCCAATCTAAACAGTGGCAGCATCCCAGGACTCCTGCAGCTCCAAGCTCCCGGAACAGCCTCCAGCTGGAATTAGGAGCCCTTAGGAATTCGGAATCCCGAGCAGTGCTTTTGTCACGTAAAACTCCCACCTGGAATTTGCTTGGAAGTCGCTGTGGCTGGATGGGGAAGCTGAAAGGAAGAAACCTCTGGAATGCGGGAGCTGCTGGGCTTGGAGCAGCACAGGCGTTTTTAGGAGTTTTTCCCGGTTTTTCCCATTTTTTGGGTGGCTGCACAAAGCTCCGCTCCCACCTCTGGTAATTGCAGGGATCTGTCCATGGATCCGTTGGATTTTGTGCAATCCAAAATCCGGCAGCCGCGGGGATTAAGTTGGGAATTTTTGCTGGCAGAGAGGGATGGTGCATCCAGAATTCCCTGATTTTCTGTGGTTGGATCACAAAGGGGATCGTGGCAGAGGAAAAAGAGGAACATTCCCTCTGCTCCGTGAGCGGGGAAGGGCTGATCCATGAGGAAAACCGGCACAGATTCCCAGAGAAGCTGTGGCTGCTCCATCCCTGGAATTTTCCAAGGCCGGGTTGGACGGGGTCTTGGAGCACCCTGGGATAATGGGAAGTGTTGGGGTTGGAACTGGATGAGCTTTAAGGTTCTTCCATCCCGAACCAGTCTGGAATTAGGGATCAGCGGAACCATCCAAAACTTCCCAGTTCAGCGGGATCGTCTCCCGGGTTGGGATGATGGATTTGGGATCATTAGGATGGGATTTGACCCTGGATCTGTCAGTGCTGTATCCGTGGATATCGGCCGCTCGTGTCCTAAGGGAAAGGAGGAAAAGCAGGAAGAGAAGTGGGAAAAGAAAAGCTTTTCCATCCTTCCTGTCCCTGTCTTCCCGGGATGGAAACATCCCACTCCAACCATAAATCCAGATCCCGGGGAGAGTTGTTTTTCCCTCTGGGAATGGAATTTTGTGCCGGCATAACCTGGCAACCCACCCACACCGGAGGCACCGGAGGCCGAGTTATCCAATAATTATCGGATATTTGACCGGGAGCAACTTCCCCTGCATCCCGGGGCTATCGATCCATGGAATATCCCGGGATTAGAAATACGGGGAAGGAAATGGGAATTGGCATTTTCAAGGTGACTCCGCCGGGAGCTGCCCTAACAACGGGATCGTTTCCTCTGGAGCAACGGGAAAGTCGGGCTGATCCGTCAGGGATGGGGGGGTGGAGTTCGGGGTTGTCTGGCACCGGAGAATTCATGGAATCATGGAATTGTCTGGGTGGGAAGGGGCCTTGAAGATCATTCCCAACACCTCCCAACATCCCAGGTTGCTCCACGCCCCGTCCAACCTGGCCTTGGAAAATTCCAGGGATAGGGCAGCCACAGCTTCTCTGGGAATCTGGGGCCTCCCCACCCTCACACACTGGGAATTTCTTCCCAATATTCCATCTAAACTTTCCCTCGGGCAGAGAAGCCCCGTCCATATCCCCTGGATATGCAGCATCCCGTTCTCCAGGAACCTTGGATCGCTTCCCAAACCCTTCCGAGATCCCAGGAATGGGCGCTGAAAAGAATTCAAAGTCGGGAATTCGATCCCAAAGTTCAATTTTAGTCCAATTCCCATTCTCGGGAATTTTCTGGAAAAGGAAAAGCATCTTCTAATCCCATTTTATTGACTCATCCTCTCCTACACATCCTGCAAATCCGACTTTGGGAATTCTGTTGGCTCGAGGGATCCGTTTGGAGCGGGGAGAGGCTTTGGGATGCGCAGCTTATTCCAGCCCGGCTCCTGTCTCCCATGGGAATTGAGGATTTTGGGAATCTTCTGGTGCGGATGCTCTGGATATCCCCGCCCCGGAACGTGTGGAGCCGTTTGAGCTTTGGGATTGGCGCTTCCCACTGATCCTGGTTTTCCTTGGGGATAACTGGCTCTTGGGGAATTGGAATTATTTTGGAGTTGGATTCAATTGGTTTCGAGCTGTGGCGAAGTCGCATTTTGGCTGCGGAGGTTTGGATGATTTTTCCTGGGAATGGGAATGTTCATCCCTGAAAACCAGCGGGTGATGTGGGATTGCTGCTTTTCCATGCTGCTTTTCCCACTCTGTGCCCGTTAAATCCCGGAAAATCTCCTGTCGCTGCTCACCTGTGACAATCCCGCCCGATTTTTCCTTCCCCCTTTATCCCTCCATCCCCTCTCCCACCTTTCCCTGCTCCGCTTTTCCCGGGAGTTCAAACCCTGCTCGCAGCCAGGTCGGAGCACGACTGAAACCAGGCCAGGCTTTGTCCCAGTTGGAAAACCAGGAATATTTTGCTGTTGGAAAACATTCCCGATGTCACTTTGTGTTAAACGCGAAGCCACCGCCGGCACGTTCCCGGGATTTGCTGGAAAATCATGGATTTTTTGCGTTTTCCAAGATAAACCGGGTGCTCAGCAGGCGGGAATTCCTCCTCTGCTGCTTTTCCATGGTATTTTTCCTGGGAATAACCTCTCCTTCAGGGAGAAGGGATGGGATCGCCGGGAATGGGATGCTGAAGGGAGAGGTTAAAACACGTTGAGATTCGAGGATTTGGCCGTGACCAAAATCCAGCTTTATTCCTGCTGGGATTTGGGAATCATCTGAGATCCCATGGGATTTAAAGCTGAGGAGGGGGAACGGAGAGGGAAAAGAGCACGGAATGTTTGGATGCAGCTCCGGTTGGGATCAAAGGTTGGGATCAGCATAACCTGGGCTGCTCAGGGCTTTGGGGACATCCCAAGGATCCCCAATCCCGCTTTTCTATGGAACAGAGGCCGGGAACGCAGCTCAACCAAGGGGTGTCACATCTCCCGGAATTCCACCCCAAAACTTCCAGCTTCCCGGCCTCATCCGGCTGCTGGGATTTCCCTGGATTTGGGGCACTCCAAGGGCTGTTGGTGCCAGCCCCGTGTCCCCCTCCCGGAATTCCCACTGTCCCCTAGGGCATCCAACAATTCCATGGCTGATCTCCCATCCCAGCACATCCAGAGGGGTTGGAAAACAGCAGAAAGGCTCCATTTGCTTCCCAAATCCCTGCCCGGATTCCCAACTCTTCCAAGGACTCCCATCTTTAGGAGGGAGGAGCAGTTTGGAGCCGTTTTGTGGGGCAGGATCAGGACAATTCCAGCATTCCCATGATCCGAGGTTGCTTCGGGAATGATTTGGTGATAATTAATCCCCATTCCCAGCACTTCCAGGCTCTCCAGGAGTTCAAACCGGGGCTGGATCCGGGGAATTTCTCTCCAGCTGCTCAGAGCCATAAATATGGAATTCGTGTCAGCTTTATCCCTTCGCCTTGGCATCCAGAGGAGGGAAAATTCCTGATCCAGCATTTCTGTCCTGGAAACAAATCCCAAAGCCAGCAATTTTGGATGTCAGAAAATCCTTTGGTGTCCAAGGATTTTGATCTCCTCTGGTTTTCCTTTCCAAGTGGAAAGAAGCCCTGGAAATCTGGGAAGCACTGGGAAAATGCTGGAAAAATCTTTTTTTTTAAATCGCCCTCTTAGGGAATTTTTTAAGCAATAATTTATGGGAATTCTGATAATTGGATTTAGGGGGGTGCGGGGAGTGTCAGTGTCCCACCACTGGGAATACTGGGATGCACCGGGGCATGGTGGAATCCCGGGAAAGTGGAGGAAGCAGCAAATTCCCCATTTTTCCTCCTGCTCAGCTTAAAACCCATTAAGGAAGGAATTGGGGAAAAAGGGAAACGAATCCAGCTGGGAATCTCCGTTCATTCCCAAGCCGGAAACTTCTGGAAAACAGGGACTTCCAAGGCAACGCTCGGAAGGATCTCACTTTGTGGAATTCATGGGGAATGGGATCTGGTTTTAAATCCGTTTCCGAGAGGAGAAATCTTCCTTTTGGGAAAAGGAAAAATATTCCAAACCCTCCGGCTCATGGAGCATCCTCATTTTCCAGCTCGGCAGAGTTGCCAGAGCTGCTGCTTCTCCTTCATTTCCCAATTCCCCCGGTAAAACAAGGATCGGGAAGCGACAGGTGTGAAGTGGGAATGATGTGGGAAAGGTCTGGGATAAACCTCTGGATACTCAGCTCCTTCTCCCATTGGATTTGCCTTTTCCCAGCTGGAAATGTTGCTCCGAAGGGAGATTTGAAGGCGAGGCAGGAGCGGGATGGGGCCTGGATGTCCGTGTGTTCATCCCTGAAAATTCCAGGGATCCTCATGGATTTTCTGGGTGAGGTTAAAGGAAGCTGGGTTTAAGCACAGGGGTGGCTCCCACCTGCAGAATTCCCGGTTAATTACTGGGAATTAAGGAGCAATCTCTGCGTGGAGACAGGAGAAGGATTTATCCCACATCAGCCAGCTCCTGCTTTTTTTCTTTCCAGGAGTCAGAGGGAAAAGCAAGCTTGGATCGGAGAATTCCGAGGGATCTGAAATGGCTCTTTTAGTTTGACTTTTGAAACAGGGCCCGGAAAATCCCGTGCCAGAGAATTCCATGGAATTCTGAGAGGGAGAGTTTGGGAAAGGCACCTCCCAGCACAGCTTTGGGCCGCTGGGATATTCCAGGTGGCACTTCCAGAGGCAAAATCCTGGGAGCTGCTCCGAGCTCAGCAGGAACATCCCGGCAGGAACGGGGAGGTCTCCCAGGAGCAAAAGCTGGGCCGGGAAGGAAATTCCTGGACACAATTTTCCTAAGTAAGGGTGGGAATTCCTGCAGCCGAGCCCCAGGGAAACCTCTCTCCCTGTTCCACCTTCTTTCCATAGGGAAAGGCTTTTCCTAACCCTGCAGAGCACCTGGAGTCGGGGAAATGATGGGATGCAAATCCAAAGGGATGCCGTGGGTTGGGTGGAGGCAGCGCCTGTTGGAATTGGGATCGCGGGGCGCAAATCCAAAGGGATCCCATGGGTTGGGTGGAGGCAGCACTCGCTGGAATTGGGATCACGGGGCGCAAATCCAAAGGGATCCCATGGGCTGGGTGGAGGCAGCGCCCGTTGGAATTGGGATCGCGGGGCGCAAATCCAAAGGGATCCCATGCGTTGGGTGGAGGCAGCACTCGCTGGAATTGGGATCATGAGGCACAAATCCTAAGGGATCCCATGCGTTGGGTGGAGGCAGCACCCTTTGGAATGGGATCGGGACGAGGCTTTTCTCGGCACCGCCGCCACCTGCGCAGACATTCCCACCCTCTGGCACAGCCTGGAGCCTCTGGAATTGTCCCGGGCGCAGAAATCCGAGCGGGCGCTTTAATCCTCGCCTGCGCCGGGGAAAATCTCAAGGTCGCGCTGTCAGCGGGGCTTCGGCTTCTCTCCACTCCTGGAATTTTTCCTTTTATGTGGGAAGTGTCGGGATGGCTCCTGGCCGGGTGCCAGGGCTCAGCTGGTGTCCCTGTCCCCTCCTCCATCCCGGGAATCGCCGCTCCGTGGGTGTCCCCGAAGGAATGTGCTGGGGGAGGGATGAGCAGAGCGAGCCCGGCACGGCCAGGGCGGCTCCACTGCCCTTTTCCACAGCCTGGAAAACTCTTGGAGAGGCTGGAGCACGAGGAATTCTGCGCTCCGGGGGTCTCCAGCTGCATCCCATCAGCCGGGAAAATACGGAGCCATCCCGAAGCGTGCGCACAGCGGGAATGCTCGGCAGCCGAGGGCTGGGCTGGGTCGGATCCCTGCTCCCCGAGGAGCATCCAAAGGGCCTGGCCGTGTGCGTGATTCCAGCCGGGAATCGCAGGGAATGGAGCTGGGGCTGGGACAGCTGCTCTGCGGGGAGCTTTGGGACCGACGGCAGGAATGTGGCCCTCTCCTCCCGCTGGGAATGCCATTCCAGCCCAGCGGGATTCCCACCGTCCACACCCCAGCGTGGGAGTGGGAGCAGCTGGATCCGAGCTCCCCTGGCTCAGGGAGAGACCATGGAATGCTGCCGGGGTGGGAATTGCTGGGCGGGAGGGAGCGAAGCCCATCCCAGAGCATTTTGGAGTCACCGAGCTGCTGCCAGGCCCTGCCGGGGCTTCCCTGAGTCCTTTTGGGGGAATCTTGGATGGGAAGGGCCGTGGCCACCTCTGAATCCAGGGAATCTGAGCGTGCGTCCCTGTTCGGGTGCTCCTGGGATGCCGCGGGCTCTGTGCGAGGCTGGGAGGGGAGCCCTGGCACAGATTCCCAGGGAAACTGTGGATTCCCCATCCCTGGAAGCGTCCAAGGCCAGCTTGGACGAGGCTTGGAGTGCCCTGGGATAGCGGGAGGTGTCCCTGCCCATGGAATTGGGTGAGCTTTAAGGTGTCTTCCAACCCAAACCATTCTGGGATTCTGGGAATTTTTTCCAAGCCATCCGCTGCCCTTTGGCTGCCGCAGATCCCGGAGTGATCCCGCTCCGCTCCCATCCAGGGGTGCCAGGACACAGGGACGTGGGACACTCCGTGTCACCGGGGCTCTCCCGTGCTCCCCCTCGTTTCCTCCTGGAGAAGGAGCCAGATCCATTTGGAACTTTCCATAGGATTTAGGGAAGCAGCGGAGAGCTCCCAGTGTGTGGGAAATCCATGGATATCCAAGTGGGGGAGATTCTGCTTGGCAGAGCAGGGAATCAGCTGAGAGGGGTGTGAGGAGTGGGGGCTGGGACTGGATAGGGAATCTATCCTGGGAATCTCCAAAATTCCACATTGTCCTTAAAGGCAATGCCTGGGAACCTCTGCTCTGTTCCCAGCGCTGTGGGATCGCTTGGAGCCAGGAGATTCCCACCCTTGGAGTTGGGAGATTCCTTGGACATGGGAAATCCCCACCCTTGGAGCCGGGAGATTCCTTGGAGATGGGAAATCCCTACCCATGGAGCCGGGAGATTCCTTGGAGATGGGAAATCTCCACCCTTGGAGCTGGGAGATTCCCACCCTTGGAGCCGTGAGATTCCCACCCTTGGAGCCGGGAGATTCCTTGGAGATGGGAAATCCCTACCCATGGAGCTGGGTGATTCCCACCCTTGGAGCTGGGAGATTCCCACCCTTGGAGCTGGGAGATTCCCACAACAGCCGAGCATTCCCCCACCCTGGCCTTTCCCTGCTTTTCCTGCCTTCCCAGCAGTTGGAATAGCAGCTGCTCAGCTCCTTCAGCATCGCCCCGAGGCTGCAGCTCCAGCCCAGGTTCGTTATCCACGTTAATTATTCCCGATCAGCTGTGAATTCCTGGATGGATCGGGATTAATTAGAGGGATCGGGGTGTGGCTCCTGCTCCTCGCAGGATGCCATTCCCAGATCCCGGGAAGCAGCTCTGCCGGGCTCCAGGAGCTGCTGTTTCGGGAAGCTCCAGGTTCGGGAGCTGTGCTGCTCCCGGGAAGCAGTGGATGGACTCATCCGGATGTGGGAATGCGGGATTTTTCCAGGAGTTTCCATCCTCCTTCCGCCTCCTTTCGGGATTGCTCTGGTTTGACTGGGGGAGCTCGTTGCTGATTCCTTGCCCCCATGGATATTCCCAGCTCTGCCCACCTGGGAATTCCTGCTGGAATGGCTCAGTCCTTGCCTTAACCTCAGCCTAAGAGATCCCTGATGTTCCCACCCTGCAATTCCCGCCGGATTTCCCATTTTGGGATGCACCGGAAGAGATTTTAGGGCCGAGGGGTTCCTCCCAGCAGAGAAGGAAATTGCAATCCTCGTTCCCTCGGTGTATTCCCATTTTCCTGCGTGTTCCATCCCTTCTCCCTGTCCTGCTCCCCGCTGGCAGCCGGGATGTCTGATCCATAGGGGATCTTATTGTTCCATAGGGAATGTTGTTGTTCCATAGGGAACGATGCTGAGGCTGCTGCCGCGATTTGCTCCCTGCTCCGATTATCCCACCTGCCTTTTTCCATGCCTTGGAGCCAGGATTTGCTGCCGAGCTTGGCTTGGGAACCTCGTGGTGGGATGGGAATGACGGGAGCTCCGATCGGGAATCCTGGGACATGCTCAGGGCCAGCTGTGGAGGTGATTCCCAACATCGGCCTAAACACGAATCCCCTTGGAATGGGCCAACCTGGGAAATTCCCGCTCCTGGGGGCTCCTTCTGGAGCATTTCCCACCCCTGGAAGCGTCCATGGAATGCCTGGATGTGGGCTCACAAGGTGGGATCGATGATCCTGGAGGGCTTTTCCAACCTCAAGGATTCCAGGATTTTATGGACAGGGAAAGCATTGCCGGAGGCGTTTCCGTCCCCGCGTGCTCCGGGCTTTGCAGCAATCCCAGGGTTTTTTTTTCCCTGGATTGCTGGCGATATCCAGTAGCCAGCGGGCTTCATCCGCAGCCAATCTTCCCTCTGGATCTCACAGAATCTCTCCTTCGGCCCGAATTCCAAATAAACATTGCCATGTTTGGAAATCTCCCTGCCGGGCCCCCCCTTTCCTCCCGGCAGAACTTTGGCTCGAGGGTGACTCATCACAATCCCTTCCTTAACAACAGAAATTCCCTCTGGAGCCGCCGGCCGCGATCCAGAGGGGCCTTTGGAGACCACAAAATCCTAGTCACTCCCACCCCTTTGGCTTCCGGATGGATTTTCCCCGTTTTCCCCCCATTTTTGGGGTTTCCTGGGCAGTCGGAGCTCCTTTGCCGGCGGCGGGAGCAGCGCCCTGGATGTGCCGTTCCGTGGGGTGATCTCAAGCTTGGGAATGTCTTTTCCCGCTTAAACTCTTCCCAAGGCATGTCCAGGTGGGGTTTATCCCTCTTCCCTGCCCTCTCTCCTCCGTCGGGTGGATTTTCATGGAAAAATTCGGTTTTTATTGGGATCCTGCTGGGCAGGCGCTTGGGGAGGTGGCTGAGAATAGTGATTAGTGCTGGTCAGCCTGGCTTGTTAATTAATTAATTGTTAATTAATTAGTTAATAGTTAAAGGAATAAAGATCCGGTAATTAATTAAGAATTAATTAATGAATGCACCGCAAATTACACTTAAATGAGGGATGACCTTCGAGGTGTAATTAGAGGGGTGCAGTAATTAGCCAGGCCGGGCCGGATGGGAGAATTCCCAATCCACGGCCATCCAAAGGGACAAATCCATAGGGACGAATCTCTGCTGCTTCCGAGGAGACGGAATCAGTCAGATCCATCCAAAATTCCTGGTTTTCCGAACGTGGGAGGGATGATGAACCAGCAGGGGTGAAGGCAGGGTGGGATTTTGGGAAGGAATTCCTCTCTGGGAGGGTGGGGAGGCCCTGGTGCAGATTCCCGGGGAAGCTCCTGGATCCCTGGAAGTGTCCAAGGTTGCTGTTCCATCCTTGTGGTTTGGGCTCTTCCTTTCTCTGGGAATGCTGGGATGAGTCTGCCTTGCTCCTGCCTTTTCTCTTTGGACACTTCCACGAAGTCACAGAGGATTTGGGGGTTCCCTGAATTGTGGGATTTTATGGGATCACGGAGTCATGGAATGCTCTGGGTGGGAAGGGACCTTGAAGCTCATCCATTCCTATTCCATCCTTCCACCTTCCACTATCCCAGGGTGCTGCAAGCCCCATCCAACCTGGCCTTGGACACTTCCAGGGATCCAGGGGCAGCCACAGCTTCTCTGGGAATTCCATCCCAGCCCCTCCCCACCTTCCCAGGGAGGAATTCCTTCCTCAAATCCAATTGAAATTGATCTCAGTTTATTCCCTCCTGTCCCGACCCTGGTAAAAAGTCTCTTTCCATCATCCCTCAAGTTCCAGAGCCATGATTCCGGAATATTCCTGGGATATCTCCTACCAGAGCTGCCTCAGCTGATGAGATCTCCTTGGAAAGGGCTGCCAGGAGCTTCCATCCCTTTTATCCATTGCTATTCCTGGAAAACACGATTTTCCAAGGCTCGGGAGCTGCATTTGGGCAGTTCCTTTAAATAACCCTGATGATGAAGCGTTATCCATGGAAAGGCCATCTGTTCCCTGTGCTCCTAGAGCAGCTCCTCCTGCATCCCTCCCTCCTTCCAGCATTCCCAAAGTTTCCACCTCAGTCTCTCCCCAACCCGTCCCACCCATTCCAAACCCTTCCAGGCCGCTTTTCCCAGCTTTTTGTGTGCCCCAAATCCAGCTCTCCTTGGAGGAGAGGTCAGTGTGTGCACCCGAAGTGCCAGGAGCTGCTTCCCTTGGAATTCCTGCCTCATTCCACACGGCTCTGGAGCAGAGGGATCCGTTCACCTCAATGATCTGTTCCCTGTGCTCCCAGAGCCGTGAAGGGCAACTTCTTCCCACATCCCTTCTTTCCTCCAGCATTCCCAAAGTTTCCATCTCAGGCTCTCCCACACCTATCCCACTCATTCCAAACTTTTTCCCAGCTTTTTGTGTGCCCCAAATCCAGCTCTCCTTGGAGGAGAGGTCAGTGTGTGCACCCGAAGTGCCAGGAGCTGCTTCCCTTGGAATTCCTGCCTCGTTCCGCACGGCTCACGTGTGGCTGGGCCGGAGCAGAGGCAGCAGTTAACCTTCACCAGGGAAGGCGAAGGAAAGGTTGGGAAATAATTCCGTTGGAATGTTTGGATTGGGAGAGATGACATTAGAGAGAGTAAATGTCAGAGGGAGTTTAAACAACGGAGCAACTCTTGGAGAGCCACATTTTCCTCTGGGATTGAGCTGCAGATCCACTTCCCTTCCGCACAGAATTTCTAAGCAAGGCTCGTATTCCCACTTGGAATTCCGGGATGAATTCATGGCATGAACTTGGTTCTCCTTTCCCCCCTGCAGCCCAACTTTTCCTTGGATCCTCCTCGTGTTTTCCCAGTTGTTTCCACTTCTCTGTGTTGGGTCCCTCTCCAATGCATTTTCCACTGGTCCCACCAACCAGGATTTTCTGGAGCATTCCAGGGTCTCCAGTGGCATTTCCCACCTGGACCGGCCTGCCGAGGATGAGCAGGGATGAGCTAGAAATGGAAACTCCCATTTTCGGGGCTAGCATCGTTCCATTTCCCTAAGGGACAGGGCTGGGATGTGGGATTGGGATTGAGATCGTCCCGGGCAGGACCAGGAGTTGGATTTGCTGATCCCTGGGATCCCAACTCGGGAAGATTCCCTGATTCTCATTGGGAGCAGAGAGCCGGAGCTGCTCAGGGGTGACATCTTGGTAAAGCGGTGGCAGGGAATTCATGGAATGTGCAGCCATGCTGGAAAGCCGTTCAAATTTCCGGGAAAAGGAAGGAGTTGTGTGTGTGGGGGGGACACGAGGAGGAGCTGAAGGTGCTGCTGGGTGGGCTGTGACCATCGGGTAAACCGAGAACCCATTCCTGGTGGGATACATGGAATTATTCGGGATGAAATTAGGCCAGGTTGGATTGAGCTGGGAATAACGGGATCCGGTTATGGGATGGGATAAATATCCTCGTTAAAAGCTGGAGCTGGCTGTGATCCGAACCATGGCTGATTTTCGGGTCGCGCTTTTTGGGACAGGATTGTTTTTCCAAGGGTTTTGTGTTGGGATTTCCTGAGGAATTTTGGGATGGCTTAAATTTTGCCCCCTCTTCCCACGCCGCCAGATGGATTCTCCATCCTCTGGATGGGCAGCTCCGGCCTTTGGAGGCCTGTGGAGGTTCCTGCAGGATCTGGGATGGGTCTTTTCCGCCTGTTTTTAGCAGGGAAGAGCAAATTTGGGTGGCATCAAGAGGAGACCACGGGGTGGGAAGGGTTCTGGTTATCCCACCTGGAGCACCCCCATCCCGGCATTCCATCGCTCCAGGGCCGCTTCCAGAGTCACGCGTTATCCTGGGATAACAACGCACGAGTCCGGCCATCGATGTCCCTGAATTCGCTTCTCCCAACTTGGAATTTGGGGGGGATCCATCCTCCAGGAGCAGGATCCATCCTCCGGGAGCAGGATCCATCCTCCGGGAGC
>VZTA01008251.1:47996-64740 GCA_013398855.1 Mohoua ochrocephala
CCGTGAGCAGGATCCAGCCTCCGTGAGCCGGATTCCCACTCCCAGATCATCTTCCAGGGCTTCCCCGCTCCGTGGCTCCCCTCCTCCAACCCTGCTCCTGGCAATTACTCAGCTGTTTCTCAGCTGTTCTGTCGAGCGGCAGGGATGAGAAGGCAGCAGAGATATTACTCCCGGGGTGGTTTTTTTTTTTTTTCCCATATTTTATGGCTGGGATAAGCTGCTCCCGAGCCGTTGGAACAGCTGTGGGTCGGGAGAGCCGAGTGCCGGGCGTGGCTCCACAGGGAGCGCCGAGTTCAGGGCTCCAGGTGGTTCTTTATGATCCCTGCTCCCGGTGCTCGTCACGTTTGCGGGAGACTGATTGCCAGGCTTTCCAAAGGAGCCTTTTGGGAGCTGTGGGATCAGGGAAAGGCCGGGAAAACAGGACCGATCCCCTCAGGCTCGAATCCTGACAAATCCTCGCGCTCCCCGGGCCGGTGCTGGTTTTCCTGCCGGGATCTCGCCGAGGCTGATGGATCACCTGCTTCCCTCCTTCCTTCCTTCCTTCCCTCCTTCCCTTCCTTCCCTTCCCACGAGAAGCCCGTCTGTGGTTGCTGTGGATTTGTTTTGATGGAATTTCCCGGTTTTCCGTGACCGAGGGCATCCCGGCCACGCACTCTCTCCTCGCTGCTTAACAGCTCCTGCAGCTCCCACTGCCCAGGTTTGGCTTTTCCTGACAAAAAGCTGGATTTCCCTGAGAGAATCCTTTCCCCTGAGGTTTTCCGAACCCCGCAAGCTCCTCATCCTCCGGGATAAAGCCATGGCACGGAGGAGGAGAGGCCTGAGCAGGCCGGACCCTCTTTTTCCCTTGTGGGTTCGTTTGCCTCCCGAGGCTGCTCCTTGGAGCAGCACCGGAAGCGCTATCCCAAATTTCCAGAGCTTGGCAAGCTTCAAGCAAAGGCTTCCCTGGCCCCTTTTCATTTCCCAAGCCAAATATTCCACAGAAAACCCCTTTGCTTCCCGTGGCCTGCAGGCAGCTCACGGGAGAGGTTGGAGCGGGGCAGCCTCGTGGATAACTGAACCGCAAAGGAGAATCCAAGAGGGAGAATCCAAGGTTTCCCAAGGCTGCCAAGCTCATCCCGCCGTGGTTTTTGGGATGCTTTGAGGGTGCCTCACTCCAGGATAACCCCGAGGATGCTCAGGTGCAGCTGCCGCCCACGGCCCCTCGGCAGGACCCGCAGAGCCTCGCCCACGTTCCCGGGTTGCCCTTTCCAATCTGGCAGCTGCCAGGTACTTGGGAAGCGCCTCAGCAGCGTTCCCTTGGCAACGGCGGGAGCTGGGAATGGCAAGGTGTGTGGGAGAAGCACCAAACCCCACATCCGGCCGCTTCATCACCGGGAGAGCCCCGTCCCCAAGGCTTTTAACTCAGCTATTCCCAGGTTTTTTTCCCAGCCAGGGGGGTATTTTTAGCTCTGACACGTCCCAGGGATCGAGTATCCATCGGGATCGGGGAATTGGCAGGGGGGAACCCTTGGGATTTACCCGTGTAAGTTAAGCCTGGCCCCGGCTGCCAAGGATGGGGCCGGATTCCCCCTGGCTGCTGCTCCGAGTGAACTCGGGGTTACCTCCGGCATTCCCCATCCCGAGGAATGACTGACACAGCGGGAAAAACGCCAGAGGTTTTCCAGCAAAAAGGGGGAAACAAAGGAACTCCGGGTTCAATCCGTGGCAGCCGGGGCTCGATGCAGCTCCCTGCCAGCTCTGCTCTCCTTCTCCCCCTCGGTTTATTCACTCGTCCAGCTGCTCCGAGGGAAAGTCAGGGAAGGTTTTTACGGGAGAGTTTCTCTTCCCTTTCCTCAGTCCGGGAAATCGGAGGGAAGAAAGGAGCCGCAGAAGGAATCTAGGCCATCCCATTGTGCCTCCGTCTGGGGTTGAAAGGCGCCGTGCTGGGCCGGTTTGAAAGGGCCCGTTCCTGTCTCAGGCTCGCTCGTTTGATTTCCTTCGGATTCTCTTTTGTTCGCTCGGCTGGAACAGGCGGGCGCAGAGGGAGGGGAAGGCAGAGGATTCCAATAATGGGGTTTTGGCAGCAGGTTGGGCATAAAACAGCTTTATTTGGGATTTGGGGCGTTTTTGTTTCGCAGCGGATGAAAGGAACTCGTGGAGAGGCCGGGGCGGTGATCCCCGGGTTGTGTTGTGGGAGTCCCACCCCGACAGCTGGGATTTTGCTGGGAATCCCTGTCCTTTCCCGCTGGGAATCGCAGGGAGGTTGTTGGTAACGGATCCGTGGCTCTGACCTCGATGCGTCCACCCTGCTCCTGTGCCCGCTGCCCACAGAGCATCCCGAATCCTGGGAGAAACACAGCAGGAGGTGGAATCGTGGACTGGGTGGGGTTGGAAGGGACCTGAAGGATCATCCGGATCCAGCTTGGAGTCTCGTTCCCACTGTGGGGTTTTGGCTCCCAGCTGGAAGCCACCCGGACCCGGCTTTTCCCCCAGGGAGTTCCCGTTGGGTTTTGCTTCCTGCCAATCCAGATTTTGCTGGTTTGGTGCTGTTTGCCTTCCCTGCGGCCTCAGAATCTGCTGATGGAAACCTCTTGCTTGGTTGTTTTAATCATGTCAGGAGCCCAGAACTTCCCAGATCCCTGGGATGGGATTTTGGGAAGTGTGCGCTGCTGCAGTGTGGGATCAGGGAATGGTTTGGGTTGGGAGGGACCTTAAAGCTCATCCCGTGCCATGGGCAGGGACACTTCCCACTATCCCAGGTTGTTCCAAACCCCGTCCAGCCTGGCCTTGGACCCATCCATGTGTCCAGCAGAAACACAGCCCCTCCCCTCTCCCTCCTTCCCTGACATCCCACTCAGCCACCAAATTCCCCCAGTATTCCTGGCTGGGACTGGATGGGCTTCAAGGTCCCTTCCAACCCAAACCATTCCGGGATTCTGGGATTCTGGGAAGCAAAGCTTTGCTGTCTGATAACCGATCATCCCTACCCAGCAGCCAGGGTGGGATTCAGACAGACCGAGCTTATCCTGAGCTCAGCCTGCCAGGCTCGAGCCTAAAATGTTGTGCACGTGCCGAAGAGCTCGGCTGAACAGGAACCCTTGGGAGCGAGCAGGCACCGGAATGTTTTTGGGAGGAATCATCCCAAATGTCGAGCTGATCTCGACATCCTCGTGGGAGTAAATGTCACTGGAATGGCTGAGCCTGTGCCAGCCGTGGGGGGAGTTTGGGAAGGCTGGCGTTGATTGTGCCAGCTCCAGCAGGCAGCAGAAGGGGGGGATAACTCCCAGGATCCCATGGAGAGCAGCATTCCCGGGATGGCGACAGTGACAGAGCCAGAGCTCGGAGCTCTCCAATGGGCTCCTCCTTCCTTTGGTGTGAAACCACCTTTGGAAAGCTGCGGGGAATCCTGGGGATGGAGGAATGAGCGGGATCTTGGAACAGCAAACCCTGGGGAGCTTTTGGAGGGCGTCTCTGAAGGGCGAGCTCCAGGCTTGGAGTTTGCTCCCTTTGTTTTTCCATCCGTGGGAGAGGGGATGGGTTTGGAGCAGCCGGCTCTGCCGGAGCGATGTCCACACGAGGAGCGGCCGGGGAAACGTTCGATCCAAAGTGTAAAATTCCCTGTGAGGGGCAGGAGGTGGATTCCTTGTAGGACGAGGGGTGAGTGTTTTAAACTCAAAGAGGGAACATTTGGATGGGATATTGGGAAGGAATTCCTGGCTGGGAGGGTGGGGAGGCCCTGGTACAGATTCCCAGAGAAGCTGTGGCTGCCCCTGGATCCCTGGCAGTGTCCGAGGCCAGGCCGGAGCAACCTGGGATAGTGGGAGGTGTCGGGGTTGGAAGTGAATGGGCTTTAAAGCCCTCCCAACCCAAACCGCTCCTTTTTGATGGGAATTCTCCACAGGGACATCCCTGTCTGGTCTCATCCTCAGCAGGGACAGCTCTTCCCAAGTTTCAGGAGGGGGCCGAAGGAGCTCCCTCAGCATTCCCTGCACTTGTGCCCACGGCAGGAAACATCCCTTGGAATGGCAGCTCCCAAAGAAACTTCCTGGAGCAGCTCCGAGCTCCAGGCAGGGCACGGATCCGCCAGGATCTGCAGCGGGAGCCGGCTCCGGCTCCGTGCTCAGAGCAGATGGAAGGAGCGGCATTTCCCTCCCACGCTCCTCCCCGGGAGGCCCTTTGGAGCGATGACATTTTTCCTTTAACCCCCTGATATTTTTCCGGGATCTGAATTAACAGCCCACACGCGAGGATGAGGTTTTTTCCCTCCCTTTCTTTTCTTTTCTGTCTCTCCCCGGATTCAGGGAAGGGGCTGCTCGGAGTATTGGAGTCATTTGGAAATCCAGGAAAAGCCGACCTGTGCGGGATGGATTCCCGATCCGTCGGAATTCCAGGAAAAGACGGGAGCTGAGGGGAGATCATTTTGGTGTGGCAGGTGCGGACATCCCCTTCCCAAATCCCCCAGCATCCTCAAACTCCCCGTTTCCAGGGAAAAGGGATGAGGGATGCCCTATTACCGGACTTCCCAGGGTGTAGCTTTCCATGGAAGAGGAATATCCCTGGAAGTATTTAAACTTCTGCTGCTTGATCCCTTCGCTCGCTAAGTCCCAAAGCTTGTTAAATCCCGAGCTTCGTAGCAATGGTTTAATGTCTTAAGCCTTGACCTAAATTACCTGCTCTGTGTCCTAGGATTAGGAATGCTCTGGATTGGGAAGAGTCCTCTCCTCCTCCAGCTTTCCCGTGTTCCCACCGGCTCCGCCTTTGGGAGCTGGATTGGTTTAAAGTGCATTTGGGAGCAGCAATTGGACTTTTCCTGATTGGAAGGATTTTTGTGTAAGCAGATTGGGAGGGTTGGAGTCGGGCTTTAAAAGCCTCATTCATCCCTAATCCCGAATAATTCCGTCTCCGTGGCTTTGAACGTGATTAAACCGGGGCGGGCTGTGACGACACCCGGCAATTCCGCTTCCCAAAGAATATTGGATTTAGCCCGGAGCGAGGCTGCCGGGGCCAGAAAAGGAGGAATTTGGTGGTTGGGTTGGGCAGTGCTGAGTTCAAGCCCCTGTTCTCCCCGGAGTCCAGGTGCTCCGTAATTCCAGGGTGGAAAAGCCGAGCCTCTTCCCGCCGGTTTTGCCTCATCCCTGGATCTAAAGCCGTTCGGATTCCTTGCTCTCCACATCCCAGGATTTCCTTGTTGGAGCTCGTTGTGGATGGATGGGGTGGGAGCTGGAGTGGGGTCACCTGGATCGTCACGGCCGTAGTTTTGTCCGTCACCAAATGCCAAATTCTTGGAATCGCATCCCCCTGGAACTGCACCCCTCCATCGCTCCCCTCTGGAAAACGCTGGATCCCCCAGGAATGACGAGTTCCCCGTGTGATCCTGTGCCAATCACTCAACCTCGTTACGTCCCAATTCCTTTGTGCTTAACCAGCGGATAATCCCCGGGAAAGGAGCTTTCCAGAGGGTGCTGTGGGATAAACCCATTGGCAGCTCCGAGGGGCTGGGAGGTGCTGAGCCGCAGGGATGTGCCAGAATCCTGGGAATACAGCAGGGAAAGGAAGGTCTTGGGAAAAAATGAATTATTTCATTGCCACTCCTTGTAACGGAGCTCCCAAAAAGTCACAATTCCCAGGCAAGGAAAGCTCCAAGCTGGAATTCCTCGCTGGTGGGAGGTGATCCCGGGATTGGGTTTATTGTGTCCGCTCCGTAAATTCCCACATTGCTCTGATACATTCCCAAAGCTCTGCAAGTCCAGATTCCTCATGGATCTAAAAATGTGTCCTTTTCCAGGTCTTCTTTTCCCCAATCCTGCCAATCCCTTGGAAAAAAAAAAGAGAGGGATTGAGTGGGGTGTGGGTGGGGGGCTGTCCCAGGATTGGGATCAGCACTCCGCGTTCCCAAAGCTCCCAGGCAGATCGGGAAGGGAGGCACGGCTCCCACCCAAAGGCGTCTCGCTCTCGTGTTTGCCACCGGCTTCCGAAATCGAAGGGAATTTCTGTGGAATGTCTCCAGCTGCGGGTCTGTAATTACGGGGCAGCTCCTCCGTGCCCAGGGTGTCCTCGGGAGCCGTCAGGGATAATGGGATGTGATGGTGCTGGGATGGAAGCGAAGCTGCCTCTGCTTCCTGGGGTGTTGCTGCCCTTTCGGTAATGGATGGTTCCTTCCGCGGCAATTAGCGCTTCCTGGAGGGAAGGCTGATCCCATTGGATTCCCCCTTCCAGAAGCAGGGATAATTAATTTACCACCAACTTTGGCAACTTTGTCACTCCGCTGTCGACTCATGAAGGCACTTCCGAGGAGTTGGGGAAAAGGAGGAATTTTTTCATATCCTTATTTTGATGGGATGAGGGAGGCCCCGGCACAGATTCCCAGAGAAGCTGTGGCTGCTCCATCCCTGGAAGTGTCCAAGGTTGGACGGGGCTTGGAGCACCCTGGGATAGTGGAAGGTGTCCCTGCCCTTGGAGGGGGTGGAATGGGATGATCCTTTTCCTTCCTCCCAAGGGTGGTGCCCGTTGGGAATTCACCTCCAGCCGGGATACGGGCAGGGAAGGATCCGGATTTATCAGTGAGATACCGGGGGAAACCCTCCTCTCGCCGTTCACTTGGGATCGCGGAGACACTTCCAGAATTCCCTCTTTTTCTGCCAAGAGCTTCCCCAGAAAGTTTGCAAAACGCTATTTTAGAGCCTCTCCTCCACCCCCAAGCTCCCAGCCCGGCTCTTGGAGGAGACCTGGAAAAGGAATGGAGCATCTGCTTCCCTGGGCCTGGGGGAATTCTGGCACCGCTCGGTGTCAAAACACTCCCAGTATTTTTAGGAGAACGGCTCCGTAGGCACGAGCTCCTTGCAAATATTCCTGGGATTCCTTCAGACGGGTACCAGGCTTTCTTCTCACCATGACGGGGCAATCCCACTTTAATTCCGAAAATCGGGAGGGTGGGAATGCTCTGCTGGGATTGCTGCACCCAAACCCGTGCGCTTGGGGCTCTCTGTGGTTTCATTCGTATCCCATCCCCGGCTGAGAGATTTTATGGGATTTCTTCGGGGTTTTTTGCAACCAGTTTTGGATAAACTGGAAGTTTTTCCATGAATGGTTTGGGTTGGAAAAATCACCTCGTGATTTCGGTGGACGCCTCCCACCATCCCAGGGTGCTCCAGCCTGGCCGGGGACACTTCCAGGGATGGATTTTTACGAACCGGGGTGCGCTCCGTGTTTTCCGGAGCCTGGAAAGAGGGAGAACGGGCTCGGAATTCCTCATTTCCCTCGGGCACAGCAGCCCCCTGATCTGCCTGCTTTACCCTGGGCTGATTTAGTTTAAGTCTGGCTTTACTCTTTCGAGCTATTTCTTCAGACTAAACCCACAAGCAGCTCTTCCCCGGCCACCCCACAGCAGCCCCCTCTCCTTCGGCACAACTTTCCCGATATCAAAATATTCCCTCCATCCGAGATTGAATGTGCTGGGACCACTCGTGAGGGAAAAAACCCTCAGATTTTTCCTTGATTTTTCCTTTCTTTTTTAATCCTTCAAAGGCTTTTTAGTCCTGATTCATTTTTCTGTGTTTTGGGCAAGAGGCAACTTTGTCGAGGCAAAACAGCTGCAGAGAGACGTGAAAACAGAATAAATGTGGGAAGAGAATAAATCAGGAGCTGGGGAAAGGAAGGAGTGGGACGCTTTTATCTCTTTATTCCGTGGCTGTCCCCAAATGTCCCCGTTTCCCGTCGCTCGCAGCCCCTCTCAGATCAGCCCCTCCCAGACAGCAACTTGGGCCTGAAGGGGATGAGGGTGGATAAGGCCGAGGGACTGGGTTAATTATTAATATTAATATTCCCCAAGAATCGATGGGAGCTGCAGGAAGAATTCCGTGTTTCCCTCAGCAGCGATTTCTGCTCCGAACCTCCGGGGGCAAAGCTCAGCTTTGGGTGAGAATTCTCTGATTTGGTGATTTAGGCTCGTCCTAAAGGCAAACTGGACTTGAGGTTTACCGAGAACTTGAGCTGCTTTTGGAGGTTCCGGGGCAACAAATCCCTGGGGAAAAGCTCGGAGCCAAAATTCCCTTCCCATGGTGCAGCCACGTCTTCCCAGCACCCCCTTCCCGGGTTTTAATTAAAAGCAGCTGGTGGGGAGAAGGGGACGAGGTGATCGCCAGGGCCACCATCCAGAAGTGGAGCAGTTTGTCCTCCCGCTGTCCTTCCCTCTCCGCAGGCTCCGGGTCTCTCTGGAAGCACAAGGCAGCGTTTGGGTTTAATTGGAATCTCCTGAACAAACCATCCTCGGGAAAAGATGGGAAAGGGAGATGTGTGGATCCTGCTGAGCCCCAGCGAGGCGCAGGAGATGGGAAGTGGATCCGTATCTGCACCTGCCCTTGCTGTCCCTGCTCTGCTGCAAATGCAATTCCACCAAATCCTCATTTCCTGCCTATCCCGATGCTTTGATGGAGCCGGAACAGCCACGTTTGCATGGGATAATGGAGATTTGGAGGGATAATGGGGATTTGGAGGCAGCTCTGCCTCTGTGGGATTGCTGGGGAGGAGAGGGATGCTCCTCTCAGCATTCCCAAGGATCCCTTCCCAGCTCTCTGGTGCCTCGGGAAGCTGGGAATGTTTTTGCCGTGCTGATGCCAGGGCGTGGCTCTCGCTCAGCGGGGTGGGATTGTGCCGGGATGGGAAATCCCAAATGGGATTTGCCGAACTCCTCCATCCAGGAGTGGGGCTGGAACTAGGGAAGCAGGAATTCCCGCTGTGCTCCTCACTTGGGTCATGGCTGATCCTCAGCTGGATCAGAGGAATCCCGAACATCCAGCCCAGGGAGGGGTTTGGAGTCTGGGCTTTTGTCTGATTTGTTATCGCAGCTTTCGGGGCCTTCAGAGAATCCCGGGATGGTTTGGGGTGGGAGGGACCTTAAAAATCATCCAGGGCCACCCCTGCCCTGGGCAGGGACACCTTCCACTATCCCAGGGTGCTCCAAGCCCCATCCAACCTGGCCTCGGAAATTCCAGGGATGGAGCAGCCACAGCTTCTCCATATTTGTCCCAATATCCCATAAAATCCCATTCCAACGACCCTCAACCACCAGGCCCAAGCGCTGCTTTGCCAAAAATCCTCGTTTTGGGTTCATCCCGAGGAGTTGTCCCATTTCCTGCCCTCGGAGCAGCTCCTTCCCCCACCATCCAACACCTCCGCCGAGGGGAGATCCGCGCTCACATTCCCACAATCCCGGCTTCCCTACGGATCCAGCTGGCGGGGCCGTGCCGTGGGCTCATTAACATTTAGGAAGCCGCGATTCCGTAGGAAAACAGGGAAATAAATCAGCAGCTCCTTTTGTTTCCCTGTTTACACGTCCACCCCACGCTCCGGAGGGACGGATTTGTTTAACGGGAGCATCCAGCGGCGCTCGGAGCAGGAGCTGCTCCGGGGTGGTTCATCACAGGCAGTAATTGACTGTCACGCCGCTTTTTCTTCTCCTGGTTTTTATTCCCATTATTCATCAGCCGGAGAGAAAAAGAGGAGCTGACAGGCGGGGAAAGAAGAGCCAGCGGCGCCGGCGGGTGCCCGGGAGGCAGCGTGGGTGGCACCTCCTGAGCTGGCACTGAGCCACCGAGGGGACACCGAGGGACTCCGCGGTGGCCGCTGGAGAGCAGCCCCATCGATCTTTTCCAAGGGTTTCTTGGGAAAAAAAAAGCTGATTCCCGAATTTAGATCCGCTGCGATTAACGGCTTCTAATCCGCGGGGAAAGGTTCTTTTTTCTCCCTGGGTTTTTTTTTCCTTCCAAGTTCAATCCATTCCTCCACGTGCCTTAGAGCATCCAAGGAATTTCCAGCCTTTGCCATCTTTTCTTCTCCCATTTTTCCACCTAAATCCCTTTTCCCCTTCCCTGTGCACCCCCACCGGGATGAGCTTCTCCATTATCCCATCCTGGCTGTGCTTCCCAGTGCTTCCATGGGACTTCCATGGGAATTTCCAGCCTTTGCCATCTTTTCCTCTCCCATTTTCCCCCCAAATCCCATTTCCCCTTCCCTGTGCATCCCCCCAGGAAATGTTCCTTTTTCTTCCTGTTTTTTTTTTTTTCCTTCCAAGTTCAATCCATTCTTCCACGTGCCTTAGAGCGTCCAAGGAATTTCCAGCCTTTGCCATCTTTTCCTCTCCCATTTTTCCCCCCAAATCCCTTTTCCCCTTCCCTGTGCACCCACCCCGGGATGAGCTGCCCCATTATCCCATCCTGGCTGCACTGCCCGGTGCTTCCATGGGACTTCCATGGAACTTCTATGGGAATTTCCAGCCTTTGCCATCTTTTCCTCTCCCATTTTTTCCCCCAAATCCCTTTTCCCCTTCCCTGTGAGATCCCTCTGGGATGAGCTGCCCCATTATCCCATCCTGGCTGCTCTGCCCGGTGCTTCCATGGGACTTCCATGGGAATTTCCAGCCTTTGCCATCTTTTCCTCTCCCATTTTTCCCCCCAAATCCCTTTTCCCCTTCCCTGTGCACCCACCCCGGGATGAGCTGCCCCATTATCCCATCCTGGCTGCACTGCCCGGTGCTTCCATGGGACTTCCATGGAACTTCTATGGGAATTTCCAGCCTTTGCCATCTTTTCCTCTCCCATTTTTTCCCCCAAATCCCTTTTCCCCTTCCCTGTGAGATCCCTCTGGGATGAGCTGCCCCATTATCCCATCCTGGCTGCTCTGCCCGGTGCTTCCATGGGACTTCCATGGGAATTTCCAGCCTTTGCCATCTTTTCCTCTCCCATTTTTCCCCCCAAATCCCTTTTCCCCTTCCCTGTGCATCCCCCCCGGGATGAGCTGCCCCATTATCCCATCCTGGCTGTGCTGCCCAGTGCTTCCATGGGACTGAGCTGCTTCCCAGAGATCATTTGAGGCGAGAAAGGCCCAATTAGCTGCACATTCCAGCCCTCGACTAATTGGGAAGGGAATTGAGGGTTATTTTTACTCAATCTGGAGACAGCAAAATATTTTCCTCGCTGGCGAAGTTGTTTGGCGCAGTCAGAGAGGGACGATCCGGAAAATTCCGGCTGGGATTGACTGGGAAGCATCAGGTCACGGCAGGGATCGAGGGATGCAGGGATTCAGTCCTGCCGAGCTTGGTCTTACAGACACTGAAGCATCCCGGGTGGAAAAAAGTGGATTTTGGGATCGAACTCAGGGCTGGAAAAAGCAGTGGCAAATTCCCATTAAGCGCTGAGGGGTTCCTGCTGCTTGCAGCTGGATCTGAGGAATTTTTTTGGGGAAGAATTCCGGTTTTCCTGTTGGTGGTGACGCTGTCATTGTAGGGTTTGGGTTTCGCTTGAGGTCTGGGAATTTTCTGATGGATTCATGGCGGGAAACGGGTTTATGGATCCCATGGGTGCGATAGGAAGCTGGAGGAGAACTGGGCAGTTCAGACGGATCAATCCAAGGCCGGGATGGGCTTGGAGAAACCTGGGATAGCAGAAGCTGTCCCTGCCCATTGCAGGGGGAGGCACTGGATGAGCTTTTCCAAGCCAAACCATCCTGGGATCCTCTGAGCTGGACACAGCCAGGCTGGGGATTGAAGCCCTTGGGACGTGCAGGGGGTCCTGCTCTCCAAACTGGAATTTTCAATGGGAATCATGGAAAACTCCAGTCCTGCTTTTCGAAGGCCGTGGCCATTCCCACCTTGTCCAGGGCATGGAGAAGGATGCAGGAATCTCCCGGGGACAGGTTGGATTCGGTGTTGGATGCCGTGGAGCAGTGGGATGGACAGGAATTGTCCCGTTCCATCCCACATCTCCAGAGACTTCTCCTGGATCCAGAACCAGTCTGGAATATCCGACCCGGAGCCTGCAGGGACAGCAGTGACCTCAAAAGCCCACTGAGGGCAGGATCCACGTTCATTAGGGCCGCAATTAACGCTGCTAAATGAGTTTGGGGCCCTTCTGGGCTTTCACTGGGGCGGAGCTCTGCAGCTCCGCCTTATCCAGGTTGGATGAGCCGGAGCTCCTGGAAAATCCCAGAGGAGCCACGCACAGGGAAAGTTCCAAAGGGCCTGAAGTGTGCCGGTGTGTGCACTTCCAAACGGCCTCGATTTTGGGAGAATCCAGGCTGGGGAAAGCTCCAGGGGCAGCTCAGACGCAGCACTCGGGGCTGGAGTTCAGGTGGGAATTCCAGGGCGGGGAAACTCGGGCGCCGTCTCTGCCACGAGCTCCAAACCTTGGAGTTCAAACGGGCCGGAATTAACCCCGAGAAATGGGATGAGCTATTCCCGGGATTTATTATGCGCGGTTAATGAGTGGAACGCGGGGTCTGTTGGAATGAAATCCGTGAGACACCTTCTCCCCGAGGAGCAACACAAATTTCCAAGGATTGCCCTGGCGGCTTCATCCCGGCGTCTGCTTGGAGTTTTCCCAGCCTGGCTGCGCTCGGAAATGAATTTATACCTGACTTATGTCCGGATTTCTATCCAAGAAAAGGAGTTTGGCACAGACAGCTCCAGAAAGTTCAGCCTGAGGTGGGAATTGCTGATTTGAGCTCGTGTTTATTGCTCAGCCTGGAACCCGCCCGGAGCTCTGCGAGTCCTGGGATTCCTGGAGCTTTGATTCCCGGCTTTGCTCTGTTATTGAGCAGGAAAAACCACCGGATTCGGGTTGTTCTTCCTGCAAAGTCTCTTTGCCACAGAAATCCCCAATTCCAGCTGAAAGCTCGGAGTGATTCCCTCTTGGGAATCACCCCCGGCGGTGTTTTTTAGGAAACGGAGGTAACGAAAAGGTGCCCTGGCAGAACTTGAGAAATTCCATTTCTCCACCAATTCCCACCCTTCTTTGCTTCCCGGGAATTCCTCTCCTGCTCCAGCACATCCTCCCCTCCTGCTGCTTCATCTTCACCTTCCATTTCCAGCCCTGCCCGCTCCAAACCTGGGCAAAATCCTCAGGAAAAGGTTGGTTTAAGTGCTCTGCTGGATTTGGGCCGGCTCCGGCCGAGTTTCCGGATGTGCTTAAGCCGGGACTAAACCGGGACTAAACCCTAAACGCCATCGCTCGGGGTTGCAGCTCAACATTCAAATTCCCATTGGAGCTCGGGGCAAAAACCTGTTCCCTGCAGCACCCTCGGGAGTTAAACACACGGCAGGATGGGGCAAATCCACAGGATTTCCATCCCAGTGTAAAGCCTGGCTCATCCAGGTACCTGCTGCTCTCCAGGGCAAACATCCCTGGAATTTTATGGCTGTTTAGAAATGATGTTTTGGGATTTTGCAGCTCTGGGCCAGCTGCAGCTCCCTGAGATCCTTGCTAACGAGCAGGGCCTTAATTAGTGGGGAGAGGGAGAGGCTCCTCCCAAATTCCTCCTGGATCCAACCCCAAATTTCCTCGCTCATCCCTGCCCCGTGCTCTGCTCCTCCCTCTGTGGCGACACCGGGACCCCCACAAGGGGCAGGAACCTCCTGCCAGGGAATCCTGGTGATCCTGAGGGGATGTGAGGTAGGAAAGCTTGGGAAAAAGGTGGGGAAAAGGTGGGAAAAAGGGATTTTGTCACCTCCTTGCAGCTCCCACTCCTCGCTCCTCATGTGGCGCCACAGCGTCGCTTGTTTGGGTTGCGAACGCTGCGGGGTGGGGGGGATTTTCCAGGAGCTTTCTTTTCTTGCTGTGTGAAAGGAAAAGTGGGGAAAAAAGCAGCCCAATCATTTTCCCGTTAATCCTGAGCTTCGGGAGACTGTTGTTCGGGTGGTTCGTTTGCAAATCCGCTCCTTCTGGAGCTCGGCGTCCCTCGGAATGAGTGTCGGGATAGAGCTGGGATCCGTTCCACGCCTGTCGGGGAGGATCTGGAGAATTCCACGTGTCAGCCTGGGAATGGATGGAGCCGGGTCAGGGAGCAGCGCTGGGAGCAGCCACTGGGCCTTACTGGTGCTCACTGGGGAGGAGCTGCTGGGATGATGGATTTTAGATGGAAAAAAAGGAGCCTTGGTGCCTGATGGGCTCTCCAGCGGCACAGATATTTGGGAATTGCGGTGCAGGAAAAGCTGGCAAGGAAATCCCAGCTCCGGGAAATCCCAGCTCCAGGAAATCCCAGCTCTTTATCCCAGATTCCCCTCCTCATGATGTCCTGATGAGCCTGTCCTGCTCAGAGCCACTTGGAGCAGTGGGAAACAAGGATCTGGCCCTCGGTGGGATGCGCGTCCCTCTTTTCTCACTGCTTCCAGCTGGGTTTTTCCGGAGCTGCTTTCCAGCTGCTAACCTGGGAAGTCTGGGTTGGAAACTCCGCGTCTGAGCCTCGCCTGGCCTGAAAATCCTCTGGGAATTGGCTCCTTTCCCTCATCCAAAGGGATGCCAGTGCTCCTCCTGCCTTTCTGCCAAGCTGCACCTTGAGGTGGTTTTTGTGTTTATTTTGGGGATGTTCCAGTTGGAGGCTGAAGGAAGAGATGGCAGAGGGAAAATTCCGGGCTGGTGGGAGCTTTTCCCGGTTTCAGGAGCGTGCCGTGGCCGCCCAGGACAGCTCTTGGGTCACGGGTGGCTGCAAAAGTCCCTTCCAGGGAATTCTCCCTCTTCCCACTGCGGCATCCCGATCCCAGAGCCATTTGGAGGTGGGACTGCAGTCCCTGGGTGGGTGGGAGAGAATTCCAGGGGGACTCTGCATGAGGAGGCTCCCGGAAGAGAGG
This sequence comes from Mohoua ochrocephala, assembly GCA_013398855.1. NCBI lineage: Eukaryota > Metazoa > Chordata > Aves > Passeriformes > Acanthizidae > Mohoua > Mohoua ochrocephala. The sequence continues at coordinate 62,593 of VZTA01008251.1, forward strand.
CGCTGCTTTCCCAGAGGCACCGAACGGGGGGGGTTTTCCATGGATATCCAGGGAGCCAAAATTCCACTGGTGGGACATTTTCAGGCTGTGGAGCAGAGGGATGGGGGAATCCATGGACTTCTCCTGGTGACAGAGTTAAATCCGGGAGTGATCCATGCACAGCCGGGCTGGAGGATCCCGGTTGGATGCTCCCATATCCCATAACCTCCAGAGCTTTGCTACGAAATCCCAATCCTCACTTTCCCTGTATTAATTTATCCCTCATCCTCCTGGAACCCGCCAAAGATTCAGCTCCGGCAAAGAATCCAGGGATTCACCACCGCCACTGCTGCCTGCCGGGGCTTTATCCCCAAATTCCTGTGTGGAGCAGCTGCTGGGAGGAGATTCAGGAGCGATTCCTGACTGATGGGAGCTGTTACTGGTCTGTACTGGGAGCCATGACTGGTCTGTACTGGGAGCTGTTACTGGTCTGTACTGGGAGCTGTTATGGTCTGTACTGGGAGCCATGACTGGTCTGTACTGGGAGCCATGACTGGTCTGTACTGGGAGCTGTTATGGTCTGTACTGGAGTGTTACTGGTCTGTACTGGGAGCCATGACTGGTCTATACTGGGAGCCATGACTGGTGTATACTGGGAGCTGTTACTGGTCTGTACTGGGAGCTGTTATGGTCTGTACTGGGAGCTGTTATGGTCTGTACTGGAGTGTTACTGGTCTGTACTGGGAGCCATGACTGGTGTATACTGGGAGCTGTTACTGGTCTGTACTGGGAGCTGTTATGGTCTGTACTGGGAGCCATGACTGGTCTGTACTGGAGTGTTACTGGTCTGTACTGGGAGCTGTTACTGGTCTGTACTGGAGTGTTACTGGTCTGTACACTGTTTTTGGGGTCGGTCGGATGCGGGATCCGTCGTTCTCTCGGCCGTCCTTTGGCGTTGGGGGTTCGTCATCCCGGCGGAGCTCGGATAAAAGGGAATCGATCCCGAGGGAGGAGAAGCGCGGGGAGGGGGTGAAGGAGCGTTTGGGGTGAGGTGCAGGGAAGGGCTTTACTCATCCAGAGAAGCCAGAAAACATCGTGAGACCGTCTGGGATCCCACAGCAGCCGGGCTGGGAATTCCCAGGATAGAAACTCACGGAGAGCATCCCTGGGATGTGTGGGAATGTGTTTATGTCGGGATTGCGCTGCCACAGCTCAGGGATGTGTCACAGCTCCTGGGTGGATCCCGCCATCCCCAATTCAGCCCGAGGGAAGGAGGAAGAACCTGGGAATCACTGGGAATGTTTTTCCGGGTATCCAAACCTCCAGCAGGGCTTTTTTTAACTGGGAACAACCCCCCGGGCAAGAATTCCAGGTGGTTTAGCTCCAGCAGCTCCTTAGAAATTCCTTTTCTCAGCGATGTCCTGGCGTTTCTGGTGGAAGATTTGCGGGACCCCACACTCGGGGCACCCCACATCCGAGTGCTGCAGGTTCTCCTCCCTTTTGGGGATGCTCAGGCAGGGAACGGAAAGTTGGGAAGCTCCAAAATCCCATTTTCTGGAATGATTGGGATTCTTATTGTCCCTTTATTTTTACCCCTCGTGACCTCTTTTAGCCACACTCATTCCCAGGAACATCCCAGCTCAGGATCCACCGGGTGCACCGAGGGCTCCGCTCCGGAGCCGGGGACGCGGCTGGAACAGCCACGGCTCTGCTGGGACTCTGCACATCCCAGAGCCGGGAAAAAAGGCTGGGAAAAAAACTGGGAAAAGCCTGTCCGGAGCGTGGCAGGTCCCAGCCGAGCCGAGAGTTCCCCTGGAAGCTCGGAGCGTCATCCCCGAGGTGAAAAGGCCATTCCCTGTCTGGATCCGGCTTTGGGAGGGATTTGTCTCCTCCAGCTCAGCACGTGGCCGGAGCAGATGTTGGAAAATGAGGCAGGAATGTGTGGCTGCTTTGGATCCACGTCCAGCCCGGAGCTGGGAATGCCGCCAGCTCCCCCTTCCCGCTGCCCCTTCCCGAAATCTGGGGCCGGGGGGTGCCTGCTTCACCTTCTCCTCAATTACGGCTGCGAAATCTTTTCCCGCTGCTCCCTGAGTAACCCTGGCAAGGATCATTGGGAATGTTTCCTCTTTTTTTTCCCCTCCCCCTACTCTTTTTTTCCCCCTTTTTTCC
>VZTA01008253.1:2837-14670 GCA_013398855.1 Mohoua ochrocephala
AGAGGGGCAGGAATGGGGGCTTTGGTTACATCTTGCAAGGGTACATGAATATTCATAAGAGTCGAGGGGAGAAACTCTTACAACAAACCCAGAGCGGGGTTTCTTGGACTCAACCATGGTCCCTTGGTCTTCCGGGCCCCCCCGCAACCAGTGCTGGTGGTTCACCCATCGCAACACACAGGTACAATGGGCCACATATTCCAGTTTAAATGCTGGTTTAGAATGTTATGCATGGGTAAAGCCTTTCACCTCTTCACCAAAAACTGTTCTGTGCTGGAAGAAAGAGAATGACTAAAACTCTGAACATCTACTCTTGTAAATACATGACAGTGATTTAATTTATTCCAGCTATATCTGTTTAGTTTAGAGGGGCAAGAAGAAGACTTTGCTTTTCCTGACAGTAAAATACAGCTGAAAGGTAAGTTCCTGAAGCTGGGAAGTAATCCAATGAAAGAATCTTTTAGTAGATACCTGGCACTTACTAGATGTGATGATTAAAAAACACAAAGATAGTTTTCTGTCTTAAAAGAATTATGTATTTAAGAAAAAAATCATATGATCGTATAATGTTTAAGGTTGGAAGGAACCTCTGGAGGCCGTCTAGTCCAATGCCCCTGCTCAGAGCAGTGTCAACTACAGCAGATTGCTCAGAGCTGTGTCCTGTCAGGTTTTGAGTAACTCCAATGACAGAGTTTTCACAACCCCTCACATGCCAATATTTGATTACCCTTAAGTCAAACAGGTTTTCCCCTAAATGGATTTTCTTCTGACCACAAAGACATTTCAAGGATTACTGAGAACGGTCTCACACTGACATTGGCCAGCTCACTCAGCGCTCACAGATGCACCCGACCAGGTCCCATGGACTTGTGCATATCCAGTTTGCCTAAATGTTCCCTAGCATGATCCCCCTTTACCAAGGGTAAGCTTCATTGCTTCAGACTTCCCTTCAGCTGGCCTCAATGCCTACGATTCCTACAGCACAGTCTTACCAGTAAAACCAAAATGCTGGGAAAGATTTTCAATGTTATGAGAACCTGAAGCACTTGATTTTTGCAACAAACAGTACACAGAATAAGAGAAAAGGTAGGCAAGTCAAGGCAGTTTACCTTATAAACTACCCTTTGCTACCAATGAAAACTAATAGTAGTTATTTCTACAGTTTTAGAGGAGAATGGAATTTTTGTCATTCTAACAACTGTTGAAAAATCTAATGCAAAAAAGTCAAATAAACAAAAATGTATCAATTTGTAACACTGTATATAAAAGAGTAACCAAAAAAAAGAAAATTATTGTGTACATACTTTGGGTCAGAAAGGTTTCTCTGTTACATAAACTCAATTTTAATGCAGACTAAAAAGGATTTTTTAGGTTTTAAAAAGAAAGAATGTGAGAATTTAAAAACTGCATTTCAGCTCTGCAAAACTGCCTTCGGGTTAGGAAAGCAGAGAATTCTTTTGGGTTTTTTTACGTGTGCCTCCTGATAACAAAAGTAGGCTAATATTGCAAGGTTTTCCCTCTCACACTTGTGTTTCAGAATTGTCAGAAGAATTTACACCAATCGGTATTTAAACCCATCATCTGAGAATTCTGGCACACTTCCGAACTCTCTGTTTCTCTCCCTGTCTCTGTACACGGAGATAGAGCAAAACAAACTATTTCATGTGCTGCAGAACCAAGGAGAACTTGTTTCACGCAGCTTCGTATTCATACCAACTTGAACTTCAGCCTTTATCCCTTATCTACCAGTTTATGGATAACCCTTATCTATCAGGTTATAGATACACTACATAAAACACACAACATCCCATTCCTAATTCAGAGCTACATGGATGCTGGACAATGCTATAAAGTGAAGTTATGACTGATTTTATTCTGAGACAACACGGCTGGGAAGAACTAATTAAAGCTTACACCACATTTGGCCAAGATGGCCTTCATGAAGCACGCCACAGCAAACTGCGCTTCTCTTTCAGACACAGCTGGCTGGCAGAAAAGTTTCAGAATTTGGTACAACTGTGTTTCTTTCTGTAAGAAATTGAGCTAAGGAATTGCATAGCACTCACAGTCTTAAGAAACTTATCTCGATAGATAGGGAAATACTACAGAAAGTGACATATGATAGTCAGCAAGTTGAACAGACGAGCAACTTAACTCAGAGGTGGTTTATCAAACCCCTGATTCAATAGAACCGGGATCCGGAAATGCTGTTGCAATTTATTAAGTCATGAAATGAAGGTAGCATAACCAGCAGCAACTTAGAATATTAAAGTAATATAATCAAAGTCTCATCTACATATACTTATTTGCAGCTTTACTTCACTGATACAATTGCATCTGTTCGTTCAAACCCAAATTTTACAAATGTAGGAATACTGTCTAGTTTCACATGAATTTTGTAAACCTCAAGAACTGCAAGTATTTAACTTTCTGTAAATGCCAAACTTAAAAGTTTTTCTTCCAAAGCATTTTCAAATTATTTCCAATCAATCAAAGAACTTAAGGGGAAGAGAGCACAACAGAATCAGTTAGTACTCTGAAAGTTTTCGTTCTTTTTCGACTGCGAGGAACAGAAATTGCATACTGGTGACTACAAGTGGTTCTAAAATTTCATTCTATTAACACCTAGGAAAGAATAATGATACAGCCAAGTATCACGATGCTATTCACTCTATTTACTATGTTCTTGGGATAGGTGAATTTTCTCAATGTATTTTCTCCTCAGTTAAGGATCATTGACCTTGTTAGGTAAAGAAGGGCGATTTATCACCACGTCCATCACCATAGTTTATAAGGCTGTAGTTCAAGGTGTAGGTTAACCTCATGTGGTCTCCGATTTTCGTATAATACAGGCTTCTCTCTCATAACCAACCCATTCTTTGTCTCCAAGCATATGGACTGAAATAATGGCAAAAGCATGGGCCTTCAAACTGGGCTAGAAAGAACATGGTTCCTTTTTTTTTAACTATCAATTCATTTGCTACATGATTTTTGGTCTAGGCAAACTCACCTGTCGATGCCTCAATTTTTCTTCAAATTTGTACAGAAATGGGATGGCACATCTGCTAAGATACGGAAACAGAATACAAAACTACTCGGCCTCCTTCATTCCTTCCACACTCTTTTCTAAAATTTAACAAACATGGTCACTCACAAAAGCATTCATGAACAAAAGTCCCCTCTGAGTATACATGAAGACAGAGCAAAACTATTTTAGAGTAGAAATGAAACAGTCAATTACTTTGAAACAAAGAAATGCGCTTCAGCAACAGAAATAGTTTTGGTAAAGAGACTAATACAATATGCATTTAGAAAGTAAGCTTTCCAAAACAGGATCTTAACTATGGGATTTTTTTGTGAATCACATAGCACAATGCCATTCTCTTATCACAAAAAAATAGCTCCTATAGCAGCATTGACTACAAATCAACACCATTTCTTTGAAATGTACTCATTTCAAAGAAAAGGAACATGCAGAGCAAGTGCATTTGGTTTTTAAGTGTCCACCTTCAAATGCAACATCAAATCAGGTTCTTCCTTTCAAACACACCACTTCCTTGGTCCTGCATTATACTTGCACAAATCCTTCAACGGAAACAGCTCAACACTATAAACGTTTGTTTCATTTCCACCTTAAGATACTCAGAAATCTTAATCCTATTAGCACCAGTGGATTTACGTATGAATAGTAAGTTCCAGCTGAGCGAAATGAGGGGGACAAATTAATCTCACCTTCTAGAAGTACCAATGACTCTACATTCTCAACAGGAAAAAAACCCAAAAACCCACAAAAACCACAAAAGAACAGAAATTTTAGCTATCAATGTAAAAATTCAGTACACATTTAGAAGGCCGCCTGAATAAATTAGAAATTAAGTTCCCTTTCAAAGATAGCTACAGTCTAAAACTACCAGTAATTCCATTACTCGGAATATGGCTAAATATACTAGTCCCATAATATAATAGTCAGGTTCTTGTAACTTTTGTTATTTACAGATTTCATATTTTCACATCAGAAATTATTAAACAATCTTCACACAGTGTTTTCTTAAGAAATAAGGATTTCCCCTTGATTGTGAAGTCCAGACCATTATCCTTTACATCACATAATGTACTTCAAGCATTTAGTAATTTCATAAACATTTTGCCTTCATCATTCTTACTGGAAGGTATTCCAGTATCTAATTCTTTTGCATTCGAGAGCTTTATATAAATTTCCAGACTGGAATTATTCACAGCCAGTTTATGTTCCCTTTTTCTTGCATCTTCTTGGCGGGGAGCTCCTCTCCTTTCCAGATGTGACTCCTTCCAGAAAATTGAGAGCTCATTTGTGTCATCCCCTCTGCAAGCCCCTAAAGACAGGGCTGTAGAACACAAGCAGTATATACTCTTGACAAGTTCAACAGCAGGAGAATCACTTAAAAAAACCCACCAGAAAGCCCCAAAAAAACCCCAAGACATGGTTCCAAGCTCAGAAATGGAACATGAGAGAAAAAAGGCTTGGGAATTGCTGCATGAATAGGTCAAATATTAAGAGCACCACTTGTAAACACTCTGAGCTAGTCGGATACAAGCCAGCTGTAGCCCAGAAGTCATGTAAACAAATTAGTTCTAATTAGTTTAAATTAGTTTAGCTGCACTGTGACTTATGCTGAGAGCCCTCTGTTGCAAAAATAAGTTTTCGCATAAAACAAATTTTCCCAACCTTCTTACTATCCTCTACACTTAATACTACCTGATTATTTTCCTGAGCCCAAAAGAATCACCCACCCACCAAAACATTGTCAATGCACATACTCCGCTACTTGAATATCTCTACAAAGATATACCTTTTCTGATAGATTAAAAAACTGCATAGGCTTTTTAATAGTCTCATTTTACTGATGACTAAGTATTTTGTAATAACATTAATATACACAGATCTTATGCTTCCTCTGACATATCATGCTGAAAAGCTGTCTGTTTACAGCATAAATTCTAGTAATGAATCCTTAAATGTACCAACAGTTCACACTTGAATTTTATCCTACCTCTATTTCTGCAGCTCTCAAGGTCATCAAATGTTTCCTGACAGGTATTCCCAACCTTCTGTATGCTGACAATAGATAGCAACTTTATATCCACAAGTGGTAACTTCTTTTTTTATTCATGGCTTTTTAACAAGTTGCTCTTTTATAAAGCTTGTGGATTCGTCTTTCAGAACTCTTATTTCCTAATAACTATCTTTTAATGTCTAACACTGCTTTACATTACAGTGCATTCCTTCTTGCACTAACCTACAAAATTAGATTCTCAACCGGCATATAACTTTTCAGTAGCTAAAATAAAGTATGTTCTTCAGAAAATATTAAATTATATTCTTTAAATATCACTACTGTGAAAGAACATTGAGTTGAAGATGTAACAACAGTCTCCATCTACAAAAAAGGTACATCCACAGGAACTGGCAAGAAAGAATAAAAATATTAGGAAGAAACTGAGCTTCTAATTATGATTGCTTAGAGTAACACCCAGCAGGAAACACCTCTAGGTAAATTACTTTAGTACAACGATTCTCACTCCTTCTTTCATCACTTAAACATGGAATTTCAAAAACTGGATATGCAATTACAGTAAACCAGACCTGGAAATTTGAAATTACATTTTAAAAGCTACCTTTTAGATAAACATCTTAATCTCTAACTGGAATATTTAATTCCATCAAATCTATGACAGGTACTATATAACTCATCTTAGACAGGCAAGTAACCTCCAAATATTGTGCTTAAATGAAACTTTGTATTCACACTTGGACTATCTTGAATACATCATCCAAGTAAGACTGAACTGGACCAGTATTTTAACAAAGCTTTCTCTTGATAACTCCTGCTGCTACCAAGTATAGACAATGATTCTAAACAGAAGTTGGCACAAAATCAGCCTATTTACTATTAGAGGGACATCTGGACCAGCCCTTTGCTCAAAGAAAGAGCAATCTCCAAGTTATGTCAGGTTACTAAGGGCCATCCCAGTTAAAATCTGAATTCTTTCAAGAACGGAGATTCACTGTGAATTTTTCCCAATTAAACCCAGTCAGCATTTCCCTTATTGCAATAGCAGCTGTTGCTTCTTTTGTTTTGCACCTCAGAGGAGTCTGCCTTGCTTTCTACATAAATGGTCATTATTAGCCAGTTAAAGACAGCATTTCAATCCCTCTCTTCACTTTCTCTGCACCACGGCAACCAAACCTCAGATTCTCCTTCTAAATTTCATGCTTCAGCCCCCTAACCATCTCAGTAGCCCTCCGTCACACTTGCTCCACTTTGTTATCTTTTTTTTTTTTTAGCAGATTATGTCATTTACATTCTGTTTTCAGACTGATTCTGTCTTCGTGCCCCACAGGATAATTCATCGTTACAACTGTCATCATGGCATTTTGAGTCCACCTTTTTGTCTTCCATCTTCAACCAGCTTCCATATCTACCCCACAATGTTACAGCTGCAAGATTTTGCAGTTTCTCCCATATCACTTACATGCTTTGTCTCACATCACATTTCATTCCACCTCCTCCTCCACCCTTTCAATAAGGCCAGCCTCCTCTATCATTTGTTCCTTTCATACTAATAGTCAAATGCTTTGAATGCTTTGTTCTGTCTTCCGTATACAAAGTAAATTTCCTAGATGCATCACAAGTTCTTTGTGTTCTCCACCTTGATATCTTTTTTGAACAATATTCTCCTTAAAAAGCACAGAACACTTGCTTATTATCCTGAAAAAGATACAACTTGTATACACTAAGGTGCTGGTTTCAGCTGGGGTAGACTTAACCATGACAACTATTTACATAAACTTGTAAACATAACTGTATTTACCTACTTTATTTACCCACAAATTACCCCATCTTTCCTGAGAGTGAGAAGTTATTGCAACTTTCGGTTTAGAAGGCAGCTATATAGCTGAGGTCATTACTCTTTCACCACTTTTGAAAAACTACTTATTTCAGGTATGGACTTGATTGTTTTCCCGATGAATTGCTGAATGAGTTTATATTGCCAGTAGTCCAGCTTAGGTCTCTTCTTCAGGCTGCTGTGCACCAGCCGAGCTATGGTCATTGCTGACTTCCTGCAGCTTTGCAACAGAAATATAGCAAAAGCGCAAACAAGCCTCCGTCAATATACAAAAATCATTATGTTATCATACTTTGGAGGTTTAGGCCTAGAAAACATGTGCCTCATACATCCAGGAAGATTTCAGTTTCATTTACTTTTGCGTTGGTGTGGCAATTTTATAAAAATTTTGTATTATAGGTTTAGATTAAAAACATGGAAGCAGCAATCTGAATTACTTCAGAATTATTCCTATACTTAAAATTTAGACTGTTCACAATCTAAAAGAATTTAAACGGTTTACTGTATTGTGTACACAAACAGAAAAAATGGAGCAAGAAATAACATGATCAGTTGACAAAAGTTAGTCCCATGGCCTTCTATAAATTAACAAACCAAGAAACAGCAAGAGTAAATAGAAATTAACATACAAAACAATAAATGCAGGACAACCTGAGAACAGGAGATGTTGAGTGAGAGTAGTAGCACTAAAGGTGCTGACATAAAGCAGAGGATAAAGTTCCATGTAACAGCTGAATTGACTGCCACGGAAAGCTACTGCTCTCACAGCACTGTCTCCGATTCATTATTCATTTCAATGAGAAAGGACAATATAGTACACACCCAGGAGGGTAAGAATGAGATGACCTAATCTTATCCTGAAAGCGGGTACTCAAGAAAAAAAATCTGTATTTTAATTTTCTAATGCAATTAAAAGCTGGATTGAGAAACAGTAGAAAGGTGCTAACCATTTCTTTATCTCCCTTTGCCTCTTTCTGTGTATTTCCAACCTCTAAAGAAAATACAAAAATACCTCCTGTCCTACCTGCTACTGTCGTAACCAACAACTCTTCAAAATGCTGTTTTGCAAAAATATTTTCTCAAATTCACCTATTTTACTTCTTACTGCTTTCCTTTTCTCTCAGTTGTATTCACTAGCCAGGCTTCCTTCCATGCTATCCGCACTGCTTCATGCAAAGATCAAGAGAAGTATTTACTACATAAACACCAAGAAAAACTACAATTAACCCTGCTCCTTTTGCTACCTCATGACAGGACACCAGCAATATAGTACATCAATGTCAGTGTCGGTGGGAGTAGTGGTGAGAAAAGGACATAATGTTTGAGAGCAAAGATACACTGAATTCTTCTGTCCTATCTATCAATATTTCCAAATTCTTATATATTATAGAGTAATAATTTAAACCTGAGATGTACACCTGAACCCAAACATATAGGGGCAAAAAACTACAAAGAAAAACAAAAACAAACAACCTCCCCAAATAAAAAAACAAAAGCCACACAAAGAGAGAAAGGTCATGGGAACTTTATCATCAGTGATGAAAATTACTCTGATGAAAGACCTCTCACCTCCAACTACTCCAGAGACTATCCAGCAATCCAAAGCAGGTAATTTCTATTTCCCGTTTCTACCATCTTATTGAGAGTTAGTTGGTCTTTAGGGGAAAATTGGTCACTTCAAATACTCACACCCCAATGTTCAGCAACTGTCAAACATCCCGACTGTCCCCACATACCTGACAATATATATGTATTTATATACGTATAATAGCACCATATACTATATCCAAATAAAAATGAAGACATATAATCACTGAAATACAACTAGGTCATTGAAGAATTTCTATCACATTGTCCAGCAGAATCCATGAAACTTTACCTTACACTGTTTGCAGCACAGCAGCATAACAACCCCGGCAACCTCTGGCCATTTTCACTGGTCTTACTTTAGAGAAAAACACCTAAGACTTAACCAAGTTACTACCACTGCAGACTGGAACGTCAGCAAAATTATCATGATTTCTATTTTTATACTGTAGAAGAATTACCCATGCTGCTCTCTGGAGAACCAAACTCAAACTCCACCTGATATTTCACTCGCCAAGTAAACCCTAACAGTTCATTTGAAGGTGGTTTTGGTCTACCGAATAAACTGACTGAAAACAACTCACGGTTGAGGTCTGAAACTTCTATGTATATATGTAGATATTTAACCCATCATGCAACACTGTGTGGATGAATATATGGCATACTTTTGATTTAATCCTCACTGTTCACTGAAAACGGCTCATTTTATACAGGTTCTTATTTCAGTTATTAAGGGCAAGCTCTTCTGTAACTTGAATTCTATTCTGTGGACAGCCTGACCTCCAAACTCCAAATTAAGAACACAGGCCTTCTAAAGCGTAACATCTTCTGTGTAAAACCTCAGGAATATTTTGGCACCAACTCCAACACTGTCAAGTAATCCTTTTCGAAAAGCTTAATGACCCAAGATGATTCATGACTCACAAACAACAGCACTAGTAAATACTAGAAATTAAGTAGTACTTCAGTGAAGGGGCAAGTAAAGCCTGGGATTCAGCAGCAATATTTCTCAGGAATATTTATGGATCCTGCAGATGTGTTCGCTGGCATGTAAAGGAGCAGAAAGTTATCTTGAGTTTTAAAGGGTGGTAGGCAGAGATGCCTGATCAGTAAAAGATGTGGTGAACAGGAAGAGGCATGCGGTTATTTTCAGCCCTTAACATAAGACTTTTTTAAAGATACACAGGAATTCAGTGAAACCTATTTAGCACTGAGAAAATCCAAAGTTAAATGCAAAATATACGGTTAAGGCAAGGCCTTACAGAATGCAACAGAATGTAATAATACATTCTTCAAAATATTAGTTCGCATGTCAAAACAGCGTATTACGATTCTAGTGGTTAACTTCAAAAACATTTTCTTACTGTCAACATTTCTGCTACAGTGCAACCAAGATCTCTCAAGCAGTAGTTAGAAAAGGTGTTTCTTAACAATTTGTTTCTTAATAATTTAATTAACAATTAATTAATCATTCACACAATTTCAAGAGTCAATAGGCACAAGCTGTGTAAGCTGTGGAATGGTTGAACTCAATGATCTACGGTTGGTCTCCATCTAAGATGTCTTTTCCAACCAAAACAATTCTGTGATTCTAAGCTGGGTATGACACCTGACTAGCCAGAAAGACTCTCTGCTGAAGGAACTGGAAAATTTAAAAGTAGCAAAGCTTTTAAAAAGTTTTTTTTCCTTTTTTAGTCACACCACCTTCTACATCATTTTACCATGTTTGGCACACTCTTCAAGCGAAGAACTTGAAAAGCTAAGAAATTACACTCAGAGATAACTTCAAGTAGAGAGAAGAGTGATTACCATTAACATATGGTCTCATAGTATGTCTCTCACCGGTTTAATACGTTCAGTTGGATAGACAAATCCTTATGAAAAATAATAAAGTAATTTCCAACACAGTGAGGCATGTCCTCCGTTGTTTCAGAAAACAGGCTGAAAGGCAACTGACATCATCGACGTGATATAATCAAATATTCTGAAAGGCTGTTTTTTAGAAATCAATACATTTTTTGTTAAGAGTCACAGTTTGACTGCCTGGGGTTTTTTTTCTGCCTGGTACTCAAACTGGTTTTTAAATTATGCATTTGTTAGTTCTCTTTGTATTATACATAGACACACACTCAGAAAGATAATACAAGAAAGATTAATGATATCAAGCCAATCATAAAAATTTCTGGCCAGTAACACTTCCCAGTAACAGTACCTAAATTAAAATCTTTTTTAGTTTCAGTAAACTAAAGCTGTCGTTACAAGGGTGGCTGGATAAGCAATATCAAAATGAGGTCTAAGAGAAGAACCAGTGTGAAACTAGAAAATTATTAGATGATTTCAGATTTTGTTAGTGTTTTTCACTTTTAACTTCCTGCATATGACAATCATGTTTGGTAACATGATTTAAAACAAATGCAAAACTCTGGATTTTCCCCCTCGAACACAAAACATGGGAAGGGAAAGATATATAACCCAGAAAGGACTCTTCAGTCAATATGTAATGACTGCATGCAACAGTATTACTGCATGTAACAGTACCACAGATACTTACTTAATCTTCTTTAAAGACTGTCCTTTTAACAGATTCAAATTAAATTGCACTGTTAAGGAGGCTTTTACCACAAAAGGTAAACAAAACTTGATAGAGAAGTTTCATTCATCAATTTTGAATAAAAGCATTTTTCTTTACTTTTCCAGTTTTGGAGAGCCAGAAGATCACAGCCGTGTACATCAACTACTCTCACTCCAACTCAACAGTTCTGAATAAACTAGTTTAATAGACTCATTTAATGTCAGTAATTGCAAAGCTTCTGCATTACCTGTTGTGGAAAAAGTATCGCTGTTCAGATAAACAAAGTACCTATTCTATAATTCAGGATAGGGTGTGCACTGACTAAGCATGGTCACTCCCAATAAACCTCCTTGCTCTAAAAAGAGTGGCTTAATTTCGCATCACCCATAAAAGCTCGGATTAATAGTCTTTATGCTTCCCCAGTACCATACTGTCAAACTCATATAATTAAACCACCAATTTTGTAATACAGGAGATTAGTAAATTCAGCTAAACTTCATTGACTACCATAGTTTACCTAGCTGGTCTTAATATAATCATTGCACCCAGAGTATTTTTTTTAGCTTAGGGAAATTTAAATGTATCACACTCAAAACTGGGGAGCTGAATAACCATGGTTGTTCATATTACAACTGTTCTGTCATATGAAACCGACAAAAAAAAAAAATATAGCAGGCAGAGTTATGAATGAGAGATAACAAACTGAACTGCAGACATCTTAACTCTGCATCTTGCACTTTCCAAGAACACATCTGGTAAACAGGCAATAGTCTTCTGGGAAAAAAA
>VZTA01008254.1:0-88951 GCA_013398855.1 Mohoua ochrocephala
CCGCCGGGGGGGCTCGCGGCTCCGGGCCGGGGCTGCACCGCTGCTGCGGCTCCGGTCCCGCACGCACGGAATTACCTAACGAGACCTCATTGATGCATTGGTTATACCCCTAATTAACGCTTACGCCGCTAAATTCGCGTTAGTGGAGAGGCAGCCAGATGGGAGCAGTAGAAAGAGGCTTTTTTTTTTTTTTTTAATATAAGCAAATTAGATTTTTATAGGCAAATATCAGAGGCCCCTCGTTTTACTGCCTTTAGGCATGAATAAAATTAAGTTAGGAGCTGAGAGAGAATAGCAATCAGTAAATATCTCCTAATTTATTTGTTATAAGCATAATTGCTTTTTCTCCGAAGCGTAATTTGCTCTCACAAACAACATTTCATGCAGTTTTTCAGAATTGAGGGGCAAAATGCAAATAATTTCTCTTTAAGGCATTCTGAAGGTGAGCTGGGTTCAGTGGAGACATTAAATGGGTTTTTTAGCCAGTGGAGTTGTTGCTAAACTACCTGATCCGGAAAATATGAACTTTCTTTACATGTGCCATCTGGTCTCAAAAAGCAGAAATAAAATTAAAGAGAAAAAGGGGAAACCTACAAAGCCTTTGTGTATCTTTCAATTTTTTTTTTACCGATCGCTGAGGGCAGGGCCTTAAAAGCCGTTCATGGGGAGCCTCCTCCCCTGGTCCTGTGATCTCGCACTTCCCCTGGGGGACATCAGAGCCATCGGTGCCCTGCAGCGGGGAGGGGAGGGCTGGGGCAGCTCTGCGGGGATCTGGCTCAGGACCAGCCTCCCACGGAGATGCCTCTTGAATTCCCGAGGTGGGAAGTGTGTGCTCTGGTGGCTTTTTTTCCTCCGTGGAGCGGAGTCACCAGCACTCCTCAGCTTTGGGTTCTGTGAGGTGCTCAGGTGGTGTTTGGGGCTGCAAGGTTTGGCTCCCTCAGCTTTCCTGCTTGTGTTTTTGCTCTCCCGTTTTTAGTCTCTCCTCTTTGGGGCCAGGTTGTATCAGGAGGAAGCAAGTGGGACTTGTGCTGGTGATTGTTGTCCCTCCTCTTGCAGCTGGAGCTGGGAAATGTGCTAATCCATGCAAATATCAGTGGGGTTAGTAGGAGTTTTAGTATGTAGTGGGAGGTTTAAGAAAGAATTTTTTTCTCTCTTTCACAAGAGATGGATAAATATAAAAATTTAATAAGATGAACAGTTGTGTAGTTCCCAACAGAAAATGGTACCCTGTAACATGTAGTTAGTAGTTGAGTTCAGTGTTAACCTCGAGGCTTGCACAGCATCACTTGTGTTTGAGTGGAGGTGTTTCCATAAAACAATTGAAAATCATTCCCGAATGAAGACGTCGGGGTTCTGCCTTCTGGTGTGGTGCAGAAGGTGAGATTCTCCAGGAGATTTGTTCGAATCCACAGGGCAGAGGCCGTTTGGGCCAAACTCCCCGTCCGGGATTTCTGTGTGAACTGGAAACGTGGGAGTCGGTGCTTGTGGGAAACATCCCAAACCCGGGGCTCGTCCCTGCCTGCCAGACTCAGGGGGATGCTGCTCTTCTTAAGAGTGTTCCACATTCCCAAAAGCAGGTGTTTTGTGCCTCCCCTTGATAAGGGAGATGGGGCTTGGTGCACTTTTGCTCAATCACCTCCCTCCAGTGCCAGGGATGAGTCTGTAGTAAATACAGGAGCAAATGTGTGATTACACCGTAATTCTGAGGGGGGATAAACAAGAGATAACGTGTCAACATGTTAATTGCACGCAAGTTTCAGAACACGCTGTTCTAGCCCTCAACTGTGCCTTCCCTGGATAGATCATTTGCATTTATTTAAAGGAAAATCAGTCATGGAAATAATGCTGTTCTATTTTTAAGGCTGGAATCTGAGAGAAATATTTTAAGGTTTCAGAGTGACAACTTTGATTTGCTGTGTGAAGTTTTAGCGAGCGTTCCCAAGTCGCTGTGTCTCTCAGGACAGCTGAAGGCTCCCCGTGCCGTGTGCTGGCTCTGTGGATCCTGTCCTTGGGCATTCCCAGGGGGATGAGCAGTGCCATTCCACGGCTTCCATGTGCAGGTGAGATCCCCCGTGCCTGCAGAGGGGTCCCCCCGAAGCCCTGAGGTTAACTGGGACTGACTGGGGTGCCCAGGCTGAGGCTCCCAGTGTCTGCTGGGGCTGGGGCTGGGGCTGGTTCAGTCCTGGGCGCAGGGAGATGCTGGGTGTGAGCAGGTGAGTGAGGGAGTAATCCAGAACAGATGGAGGGCCAGCCAGAGTCATTGAAAGGGCTCTTTCTGCCCCTGGTTTTGGTTTTCTCAGTGAAATTAGATAACTGTGACCTCTTTTAAAGAACCAACAGCGGTGCTTTGTGAAATAAGTTTTGTTACCTACAGGTCCGAGTTGTGTATAAAATCTGTGTTCAGTTGCATCCACCCTGTGATTTGCATTTCCCTTCAGTACCTGCTAAAAGCCTCGTGTTCTTCATTTTCCTGGGAAGCTTTCCTGAACCGTAATTTAGTGTTACCAGCAGCTTTCAAAGCAGGGAGGGGGGATTAGCTGCTTAGTTTGCACTGAGGTGGTTGTAGCAGAATGCATCAGTGTGGCAAATAGGGGCTTTTTTAATACATTTTTGGGGTGAACTGTGTGCAGCATGAGATGTGGATGGCATAACAAAAGAAATCTGCTGCTCCCAGGCTCCTGTACCCACCAGACCCCTACGGGAGGTGGCTCCTGAGCAGGAATCCAGCTGTGTGTGAATTCTCACACTCACTGAGCTCGTGACCCTCATGTTTCACTGTGGCCTTGCTGCCCGAGCTGCTCTCCAAACACAGGTCCCTGTGCTGGCAGTTTGAATTCAGCATCCCACTGCTCTGTGGTGGGAGCGTGAGAGGATTCAGGAAAGGCCATGCCTGGGAATAAAATGGGCAGGCACTTGTTCACACCGTTATTATTTGCATCTTGAAGGTATGTATATGGAAATAATCTTCCTAACTCACTGCCTTCAGTGCCTAGAATGCCTCTCTCTGTCTCTCATAAAAGTGTCCAGTGTTTAAGTACCTCGGTAAATAATAAATGAAGAACTATAATTGAGTATCTTGCCAAAAGTCTTTCTGTTTCTCCTGGCAGGACTTTGACGTGAGGTGGAGGTGTTCAGTTCAGAGGTACCAGTGTGAGAAGGAAGTGTTTGACCCAGGCCTGCCTGACCAGCAGCAGCTCCTGCTGTAAATCACTCCAGGGGGACCTGAAGTGCCTTGGGGGTTACTGCAGCTGGAGATGGTTGTGCCCCCAAACTATTTAAAGCTGGAAGTGCAAAATAAATCCCAGCATTCTGTTTGGAAGCTAAAATACAGCTGCTGTGTATATATATATATACCTCAGTAGGGCTATAGTGCTCTGGCTTTTTTCTTCCCTGTCTCAGCCATTGTAAGCCAAGCAGGCAGTTGGATTTGTGGGATTTTTTTCCCACATATTCGTAGAGGAATCCTTCAAAGAGTTGACTTTTGTGGCAACAGAGATACAGGCAATGATCATCTTTGCAGCTGAAACAAAGGAGGCACTGTTCTAGCTGAAATGTGACTGGCTCTTAATTGAAGCCTGGGAGTAGATGGAGTGTTAGTAAGGCGTTTGTAAACCTGTGTGTAACCTAGATGTGCTTTCTTCAGCAGGATAATGATCTGTTTACTTTGCAGGTATCTTTTTTTAATCTTCAGTAGCTAAACGAGCAGAGTTGAGAGCTGCACGTTGGACAGTGAAGCACGCAGGGTTTTGGGAAAAGGCAGTGGCTGGAGCAAGCAGCTGAAAAGGTGGTGCCTGGATGGATGTGAGGAAGGCACAGCCTCGGGATGCGCCTTGGGGCAGGGGATGTGAGGTCTGTGCTGCTGCCAGGCTCTCAGAGTGACAGTCCTGTTTCAGAGAGTGCCTCGCAGAGGAAGGACGCAAATCTGAAGAGAAAAGATTGCTGTGACTTTGGCAGCGGTGCAGAAAATGGGAAGGAAGAGCTTAAGAACATGAATTAGAGCAAGGCAACTGCACTCAGAGCCAGAGGAGTGGTGAAATGAGGGAAGTGGACAGAGGAGTGGGGAAAGCTTTATCTTTTGGGAAGGGTTGGATGAAACAATGGCCTGACTGGGGAAGTGAGATGGCAGAGGGAAGGAGGCTAGAAAGATGCAGGAGTGTACAAAGGAAAGTTACCTGAGGTTTGCGATGGTGGTGGCAGCAGCCATCAGTTTATTCAGGCGAAGGAAAGCTGCAGATGTGCCAGGCGTGGGGGAAATTCTGAAACGAAATTGCTTTTGATTCTCAATAAAAGGAAGTTACCAGTTCTTGGGGAGACTAAGCCCTGGTGTTTCACCAGAGGCTCGTTTGAGACTCAGAGATTTCTTACCTCACGATGCAGTGACATTTTCTAACGTGGCTAAATTCCCCAACCTCTGCCTGGTGCTGAGCGAGTGAGGTGCAGCGGAGGAAGTTCCGTGCAGCCTGGAAGACGTGCAGGGCTCCTCTGTGTGAGCGTGGCCGGGCAGCTTTCGGCTCCACGAGCTGCCCCAGAGCTCTGCCTTGGGGCCGGGAGCTCCCGGAGTGAATCCCTGCCCAGGTGTCCGAGTGAAATGAGATCCCATCCCCGCAGGCAGCTGGCGTGGGTGCAGCTGCCCTCTCTGGAGTGCTCTGGGGCTGCTGCTTGAAGCAGCCCGTCTGCCTTTGCCGCGTGTCAGACGGTGCCGCCTGTGTCCCTCAGGATACAGAGCTTTGAGCACTGCTAAAGATTTGGGTCACTGATGAGTGTTGCGAGCAGCATCGCAGCAAAACAACCTGCCTCGTTACGAGCTGTACCCTCAGAGAGACTTGGGAACGTTCTTGGAAGGATGGATGTACCTTTTCATTGCGTTTCATGTTCTCTACAACACCTTTGCTGCCTGTTAAATCGGCTCGCCGCGTGTCTCCGGGCGTGCCGGGTTCGCTGCCGTGCGGTTTGGAGGTCACCGGTGCTTTGGCACTGCCGGTTGCCCGTCCCTGGGCAGCTCGGAGTGCTTGTGCAGCAGCGTGCTCAGGGAGATTGCTGATGGCTTTCAGATGAAATGGATGTTGCAGCAAATGTGCCAATGCGAGAGGAATGATGTGTGGGAGAGAACAAGAGACCGTGCTTATGAGAGGGCTGCTCCGTGACGAGGGTTTTTTTTTGTTGCAAGGCAGAAAATGAATTGAAGGGAAATGAGAATATTGACTGAGTTGTTTAAATTAATGCTGATGGGTAACAATCCTTTCCTTCCAGCTTTTTTCTTGGGCGACGTCTTCTTTATGTGAATGCCACTGTTTATGTTGTTACATAATCTGATTTCGTGGTTTGATTTTTATGGCATCATTATTCACAGAAAATCCACTTTTTCTGGAAAATCCCTTCCTTCCCCAGTTTACTGATGTATTTATGAGCTCAGTGGTGTGACATCTGACAGCCTACTCCGTTTTCCTGTACCACTTCCACACATTTCCCACTATGAGTAATGCATGAGCGAGAGCAGATAACGCAAAAATAACGCAACGCCATTGGTGTTTTAACAACGAAAAGCACTGACTCTTTCTGAAAACTTAATTTGCTTCTCATGCGGGCTGAATTAACAACGGGAGCGTTTGAAGGCATGTTGTTTCTTTGGTGCTTTGTTAATCCACATCCCCACAGGACTTGCATCCTTGTACTTCCACCCCAGGAAATTAACAGTTTTGTTTGGGATCAAAGAGTAGTTCAGCTTCCTGGGCCCGTTTGTAGGATGAATACAGATGGAAATTTGTAAGATGTAGGTAGGGACCTACTTGCTAGGAGTAGAGAGTGATGTGCTTTCTGGGTAAAATGGCAAAAAAAGCTTTTTGGGTCAACTTTAAGCTGTGGCAGCACTCCAGAGTTTTGGTTTACTCAATGACTTAGAGGAGAAGAGGAGAATCGCTGTGTGTATATATATGTATTCAGTGTTGCAAGTTCACTCTGAGTTTCATTCTGTTGAGGAGTTCTTGAATGTGGAGTTTTGGTACAAAAGTTGTGGCAGTGTGCACTGTTTGCCTTTTTGAGAGGTGTGAGGTTGTATTTCGGTGTGGTTTGCACGATAGGACTATTTTCAAGTCTTCCAACCTTTGCAGTGAAGCCAATTTTTGGTTTTCAGACAAAAATGCCTCAAGCTCTTTGAAAATGTATACTCAGAATTTGCAAAACTTAGTAAGTTCCAGCTTGGACTTGATAGAGAATCTTGTAGGCAGTTCTCTGAGGGCAGGGGAGGACTAGCCAGGGAAACTTGTTATTCAGGCTGGCTCCAGCACACCGGTCCTTCTGGAGACAAAAATCAGACCTGTGCTGTTGCACTTGCAAATAATGCTAAGGTTTGGCTTCGTGGAGAAGTGCCTCTCCTTCCAGCACCCTGCTGGCTCTGCAGTGACTTAGCAAATCGGTACATTTATATAATTTGATAGCTGGCTTCTTGCTGAGCTATATTGTACTCTGAAAATTCTGAGTCATATGCCTTGACATCTTAGCACTTTCCTTGGCAGCCTTAAAAATCATGCATTGGACATGGTACTGGACCCACAGCGCTGCTTTGTCCTTGAAGCGCTGCCCCAGAACTGACCGGCTTTGCCAGTGACTGAAACGCAGGAAATCGCCCCACCGTGAGGATGCTGCTTGCTTTGGGGAGCTGTGGGCAGTCAGGGACAGTCCTGCCCTCGTGGAGACGGTTTCTTGGCACAGCTGGGGACAGTGGCACTTTCTCCACCCTTCTGTGAGGTGCTGCAGCTTGAGACGTGGGGCACAGCAGCGGAGGCCGAGGTTCAGCTCTCTGGAGGGGCTGGAGAGCAGAGGAGAGAGAGGGTGAGAGGTGGTGGTGGTGGCGTGTTCCTCTGGGGGTGTTGCAGCATTTTGCTCTCACTGCTGGCAGGGGAAGCTCTGTAGGCCATGGCCCAGACTTTTTGAAGATCTTGGTGGAAGTTGGATGGTTTGGTCTCTGTAGGCTGAGCTTTCTGTTGCATGTGTAGTGTGAGTTTTCTACAGACCCCATCTTCTCTGAGGTGTCACTGTTCCAGCTGCTTTAAATTAGTCACACTCTCACTGTGCTGCTGACAGGACTGGCTGGAGGCCTTTTATCTCCCTGCTTAGCAAGAGGGGACTGTTTCTTGTCTCAGGAGTAGTGTACAGTGTCTTACTCTCTGCTGGTTCTAGATTGTTTTCCGGAGACACAGCAGTACTGAAAATGTTCTGAATTCAGGGCTGTCGTTCAGATCAGGAGTGTCTTGACAACTCCATCTTTGTGCTGCAGACGTGTAAGGCAAATGAGGTCGTTTTGAGCCTGGAAACAGGGAAATAATCATTGCAATAAAATGCTTTAGAGGATGTTTGTGGCAGACCAGGAGAACTGCACTGAGTTCTGTTGTGCAAACCTGTGTTCCTGGAGCAGGCCTGCGAGGTGTGAGCTGGTGGTTGAAGCTTTAGGACTTGCTTTGTTATTTGCTTTGTAGCTTCTTCTCATCTTCCTTAATCTTGGCAAGGCGAGCTGTACCCCAAAACACTTGTTTGGGTGACCCAGGGTAGGGGAAGGAGCAATTTCTTGTCTGTAAATGCGTTTCTCTGTCTTAGATCCACCAATCCGACGACCCCACTAACGTAGTCGGTCCCGGGCTGGGCAGGTGCCTGGGCTGCCTTGTCTCTAACAGCATTAGCAGTAATTGGGATTTCGTTCAAGAAAGAAGTAGATACACCAAGCTGAAGATGATTGGCTGCTCTCTTTTAACAGACAAGTCTGAGAAGGAAAACCCATTCGAATCCCCTTTCATTCTGGATTGGTGGATCTGAAGCCCAGAAACAAAGTTTCAGGTAAGAAGTCACCCTGTACTATATCTTGCTGCTTCTGCTTAGATGAGTTTGTCCGCACATTCAGTCTCTTGCTTTAACTGCTTCATGTCCCCCAAGTGTTAGGGCACAGGGAATCAGCTGCTGAGCTTGCAGTCCGACAGGGCACGGCCAGGAAATACAGGAGCAGTGCTGGAGGGAACTGCCAGTCTGCTGTGAAACGGGCCTGGGACCACGAGGTGAACTTCTGTGCGTGCAGGAACGGGCACGGAGCCATCGGCTGCCACATCCTGCATCTGGAAGGGGAGAGCAGCCTTGGCCAGTGACCGCCTTGGGCTCCCCGTGGAGTTCAGGGTCACAGCCCTGAGTTCTGTCCCTGTCCTCTGATGGGTCCATCAGAACTGGAGAGAACTTCTCTGGCTGTTCCTAGGACAAATTCTGTAGCTTTTCCTGCTGAGATGCCATTTGAAATTCTGTTGTGGGCAGCACTTGGAGTCAGTGTCTTACACCCTTCCTGAGATGTCAGTGTGAAGGTCTGGCCCCAGCAGTTTTGGGACAGGTGTAGGGCAGGGCTGGCAGGAGGAGCCTCACAGCGACAGCGGGTTTATTCCAGAGTAGGGGAGAGCGGTTGTACTTTGAGTCACACTCATCTGAGATCTGGGAAGCCTGTAAAAGGCTACAGCAGGTTATCCTGGAGATGGGTTTGGAAGGTGTTTGTGTGCCTCAGGAAGGAAAGCTGGGTCCCTGGCTGGCAGGACAATAAAGTTACGTAAGTTCAGTGTTCTATCTGGTGTGAATGGGAGAGCTACACCTCCCAGTGCCCAGCTTTACTCTAAGTTGGTGCTTTGATGGACTTGGCAACTTATTTCTAAAGTCCCTATGGAACAGTGTGCCTGGATCCCTTTGGACAGTAGCAGCAGTGGTGCTGAGCCTTGGTGTGTTCTCCTGTGTAGGCAGTTTCAGCAGTGGATGGTGAGGCCTCAGAATTTAACCTCCTGTAGCAGACACTCCTGTAGGTGCTGTTGATCTCATGCACTGTTTTAGTTCTGCGTTTGTTTTGCTGGTGTGGTATTTTGTGCCAAAGTTATATTTGAATTTAATTGATAAGTACATTTATAATGAAATTACTTTTGCAAAGGGTGCTGCTGTTTCCTGGTTTGATTTTTCGAGTAGTTGACTTTTATTTGGTTAGGGTGGAGAAATCTGTTTCAGTGTAACTCTTTAAAATAAACCAGGGGGAGAATCTGAGGGAGATACTTATTAACCTTAGACTGACACATTTCTTGCATTCTCATCTAGTATCAAATTGAATTTGTTCCACACGCCCATCCGACTCACTTTGGAGTTGAAACTGTAAAATAACATCTTTCTGTGGAATATTTGCTGTTCAGGGTGTGCCTTTTTCTAAAATGAGAGAACAGGGAGGCAGAAGTGAACTTGGCATCTTTAGTAATGAAAACTGAAAAGAGGAAATAATTTAAAATATACTGATGAGGGGAAAAAAAGAGGAAGCAGAAATGAGTGCTCCTGCTGATCAAGATCCTCAGTGTTATTTAATATTGCTTAACTTTGGGAAACATGCACCAGCCCTACAAAGGCAGCAGTAGAGCTGAGCAGGTTGGAGGCTTTGTTCTTGCCCGTGTTTTGCATGTTACACTTGAGAAAGTACGACGTGAGGCAGCTCTCAGAGCTGTGTCAGTGTTCCTCTGCAGCCTCGGGTGTGCAGCCCCTGGCTGGGAATTCAGGACTTGTTCCTGGCAGCCCAGGCTCCACCGGCATCGGAACTTGTCGGGTGCTTGTACCCTGCCTTGGCCATCGGAGGGTTTATTGTTTGCCGTGTTAGGCCTCACCCTTAAAAACTTAATACAGAAGAGTCTGAGACAGCTTTTAACATGTTAGACAAGTTTCAGCCGCGTTTTTGTACGTGTCTGACTCCCTGCAGGTTTCTCCTGTGTGATCGGCAGTGCTGGGTCTGTGTTCCCCGGTCAGGATTTGCCCTGAGCTGCTGGCTGGAGATGTCTGTAAGCCCCTGTCCTGCTGCAGGAGAGCAGAGGGAAGTGTTTGCTTTAGAAATGGCCTTTTCAGTGTAACACGTTAGTGCTGGAAGGTGTAATCACACAGCCGTGGGAGTTGGGGGGTGTGTACATGAAGGAAGCAAGGGCTCATCTAAATGCTGTGTGTTTTGGAAAATTTAGATTATTTCAGTTAATGTTCAGAGTGACTTATGCAAACATCTTAGGATTTTCTTCCCGGTCCTTTGTATCTTCTTGAAAACAAGCTGCTGCATCTCATGAGTCTTATCCTGATGAATAAATCATAATGGAGTAAGATGGTTATTCTATTCAAAGAAAGCATTTAATCTTCTCTCCACTGAACCCATATTCCTTTTGTAGCATTGATTGTGTGTAGCAAACACACACTTTGATCTTCAGGAGCAGAGTGGGACAGCGTTCTCCATCAGCCTCCTGTGAATTCAGTGTCCTATCTAGAGCATCGCTGTGGTAATGAGGAGAATTTCTCTGATCAATTCTTTTCCCTTGTCTTGCTTTCAATTTCCCGATTCCTCACTTAGTGATTTTCCCCAAATGCAAGAACTTACGTGCAGGCCTTGAACGGCTGTTGGAAGGTTGTTCCATTGAGCAGTTTTTATTGTGAATGGCAATCATTTGGCTAAATTGATTTTCCTAATGGCGCTGTGACTCAGCTATTGGTTACGTATTGTTTTAGAATGATCTGATAGCAATAAAAGAATAATCAAAATTTTTTCGCAAGTTAAAATGAGTTTGCCACTCTGTGGATGTTTATTGTTGAGAAATTCACTTTTGCATTTGTAGTTCATGGAAGGACAGAAATAAATGCAAGAGTGAATTACATCTAAAACAACTCTGTTGACCTGGGAGTACAGTTCTGCTGAAATTGAAGCAGATTGCTGGAACACACAAGTAAAACTCCCTGGAGTGTGGAAATGTGTTGTGTGGATGGTGCTCCAACAGCCTTCGAAATCACCCAGGCCCCGTGAGGTTGCATTTGGCCACGGAAAAGGCAGTGATGTGATGGCACCGATTCCAACAGACTTGTGTGGAGCCTGTGAGCACGGGGCACCTCCCAGGGCACAGCCTGGCTGTGGAGTGGCAGTGGGAGGAGTCCAGAGGGCTCCTGTGGGTCAGACACTCGTGTCTGTGCCTCCAGAGATGTGCAGCGTCCTGCCAGAGGCGCGGGGACCGTCCCCTGCCAGCCGGGCTGTCCCTGGGGGACCTCGTGTTGCTGCTCCCTGCATGTCCCACAGAGTGTTCACACAGCCCCTTGGATGTTCTGCTTTCCCACCCGTGCACACACTCGGGGCACTCATTCCCAGCCCAGGGAGCCGCCACTGCTCTGCTTGGCACTGGCTGAGCAAAGCCCTTGCGGGAAAAGCACCAGGTAAGATCTGGAGGCAATCCCAGCCTGCAAACCGGGAGGGAGTTTGAGTTGGCTGCTGTTCCTGCCGAGTGTAAAATAATACTGAAGGCCTTGAAACAGTGTTACTGCTCATATTTTTCATGTTATTGTGGTTAATGCTAGTTTTTGAGGAGCTCTGAGCTTGACATTAAGTTGGAGGTGGGAGCATAAGGCTTTCCCAGACTGTCAGACTGGCCTCGAATCCAAGTTGGCTTTTCAGAGCACCCCTTGGGTTGCATTAAACCGAGCCCCTGGCCACAGAGAGGGGTTTGAGTAGCACCACTTACCCATAAAATTATCAATATTAAGTGTTGATGGAAATAAAGAAATACCAATTGTGTTCGCCCGGGCCTAAATCAAAGTAAACTAACCAAGAAATCACCCATGTCGAGTAGCATGTGAGTTTCTTGCAGCTAAAAATCTGAAAAAATTCACAGTGAAGGTTGAAGTTTTGGTTGTACCTTTTTTTGCCAGTTGAAATATCTGTTTATAGCCCCATGGACATCCAGAGCACAAACTAACCTTAACTGAGGAGCTCTCAGCTTTGCTGCCACAAGAAAGCTGGAAAAAAGCATTTAGGATTTATAAACTTGAACGGTTTTTTAGGTTTTAATGTTCAATTTAGTTTTGTAATAAACTGCATAAGAAAAAAATTGTTGCAGGAGGAGTGAATTAATATAATTAGGCACGCTCCTTGGAAAAAATGGAGTGAATTAGCTCTTTTATTTGTTTTACTCTCTTTTCCTTTGAAATTCCAAAATGCCTCTCCTTGCCAGCCTTTTTTGGACTCCGTCTAGAAACTGATTTTCAAAAACAAGGATATTTTTGCCTTAAGACCAGAATTTCCCAAGCTGTAAACACACCAATAAATTTGGATTCCTTAAGTTACCTCGTATAAATAAAATGAATGCAGCGAAAAATTCCGAGGTCATAATTTTAATATTTTATAAAACTTGCAGCATAAGTCTGGGTTATGTAAACGCTGTCATTCTTGATTATGACACTGCAATGTTGCCATGCCTGGGTTGCAAAGGTGTTCTAATTCCATCACTAATACAGGCTATAGGCATTTCTTGAGCAATTTATTGGGCTTTAGAGGATAAATGGGTGATGGTTTTTTTGAAGGGATACAAAAGGGTGAGGGTTTCTGTGTGACAGTGTCAGATGCACTGAAAGAAACGATTTCTGGGCATTTCACACTGCTTTAACCAGACTGTGCTGTCACCTGGCAGAAGCGCAGAGTGAAGGAAAACTTTGCGTGGTTCAGGGCCTGAGATGGTGTTTTTAATGCCTCCACCCTGAAAGTTCCCACCTACAAAGTTGGTTTATTTGATGCACACTGCTGTGTGCTTTGCTATTAATGTAAGAAGTTCTTAACATCTGAGCCTTAAAGACGTTGGAGCATCTTCCCTTTTTGCTGAGGATTTACAGGTTTCACTGGGAATTCAGCATTTTGTATAGGCTGCTTAAATTTGAGATTTAAGATTGAGCCCTAAAGCTCGAGATGTAATTCCTGGGGCTAGACCACCAAAGCAGTTCTTTGTGTATGGAATTAACATCAATCATCTAATAATAAAATGAGAGTACGAATCTTTCCAAGCACAAAGCACTGAAGAGATCAGAATGAGGGTTTCTGTGTCTGTTCCCTCCTTGCCCTGGAGCTCCAAGCCCCTCTCAACTCTGCAAACAGGGCCTCCAGGTGCTGCACAGCCCTAAGAATGTGAGGCAGTTAAAGCTCTGCATCGCTAATTACCTCAGTCCTTAAAATCTGGGTTTCAGTTGGCCTTCCCTTAACCTGTGCAGTTCTGTTCTCTGTGTTCTCATTCAGTCCTGTGCCCGGCGTTTTCCCCTTCCCAGACTTTATTAAACAGGGCTGCATCTCCCCGGGCTCCTGGCGAAAGCAGGGCCGGTGCAAAGTGGAGGCCTGAGCTGAGCTTTGGAAACCTGCTAAGCTTTTATTCGTGGCAGGGTCAAGCAATAACATGTCAGGGAAGCACACAAATATTTGCACGTTCCCGTTTCGGTGTGAAGTGGGACACGATGTTGAATTTGCAGCATTGTGCAATGTCGGTGCTGCAGCCGAGTGTCCAGGGAGTTTTATAAACCCTTTCATGCGGGGTTTCGTAATGCTCTGAAAGGTTTTTGTGTGCCTTAACCTCGGCGTGGAAATGGCCTCGGTGTCCTGACGCATTTTGAATTAAATTTTAAAAAATGTTCTCCAGTTGCCCATTTTTCTCTTAAGCACTTAAAATTCAGTTTCTTTAGCTAGAGCAGTTCCTAAACCCCCCACATAATAACCTCTAAAACCAGTGATTTTTAGCTTATAATTTGCAGACACCTACAGGTGTAGATTCATGATAAACATCACACTCAGCTTTGTACACCTGATCTGAACATCTCAGGAGAGCAGTTTGCTGTGGTTTTTATCAATGACTTTTATTGAGTCATGTGAGCAAAGTGACTTTTTTTTACCAGGCCTAAATGTTTAAAAATGTGTTTGGGCTTTACTCAACACCTGCAGCAATACCCTGAATTTTGATGGTTCAGTGTTGCAGAAACCCCATGCAGATATTGTCCTAAATAGGAATAAAGAATGAAACGTATTGAAAAAGAAGTTTCTTGAATTATGCACTCTTGTTTTGAAGAACAGACCTATAAGAAGTGTGTATCTTCAGTCACTGGGTTTTAACAGTACATCCCCTCTTTTTTGAAAATACGAAAACCTCTTTTTTTTCTGGTGTCTTGTTGAAGTTAGGGTAGTTCCCCTGTTGTCACTGGTTGACTGTCTTAGAAGAGTCCTGGGAACTACATTTCAAATGTTACTGTGAGGACATGTCAAAGTCAATTACTGCAAAGTAATTACAGCTACACTGGATTAATTACTTTATGGCTACATCCCATTTCTCTAAACTTTAAATTAACTTTTAAAAACTTTTAGTAATTGAAAACTACAGTTTTATTTTGCTACTAAAGAAAGAATAATACAATAAACCATAAATAGGACTATTTTTACCCCTGTCCATAAGATACATGCTCCCACTCTTCCCATGCCAGGACGTCCCTATGGAATCAGCACCTTCCTGCTGGATAAGAGAGGGAATTTCAGTGTGTTTTGATGCTGCTAGGGGCATTCTTGTGCTGGTTTTCCTTTAATTTCTCTCCTTAGCATGGAGATGGAAAATATGAGTCTTTCTTTTGTTTTATTCATAAGATATGAAACCAAAAAAAGAGTTTTTAACCCCTTCAGGTGCTCTGGGCTCTCTCCCCCTCCTCGATCCTGGCACAAACTGCTTTCCACGAGGCTTCACCTCCAGTTATTCCACTTTCAGCTTTCACCTGTGTGGGGCTTTTCTTGTGAAGTTTTTTGGTGCTCGTTGTAACTAAATTGGAAGCCTGTGTGGAAAAGAGTGGGAGCTCAGTCTGTGCCAGATATTGGAGCTGGGTTTGTGCGCTGCTTGGTGCTGAGGAGTTGAATCCTTTTCCCTAACCTTAGCTGGTGTATGTACTGCTCTGTCCTGAAAAGGAACTGGGAAATAGTACTGGGGAGCTACAAGAGTTTTGAGGAGTCTGTCTGCATCAAATTTCTTCAGCTTCAGGAAAGAAACAAAAGGGATCTCCAGCCTTTTCCTAACTTCTCGTGTCAGCAATGGGGAATTTGGTAGTTAAGCTTGGGCGGCAGGATGAGTAATAAATGCAGCCAGGGGATAATTCGGCTTTAGGATATCTTCAACTCTAATGCCAACATTTCCCCCCAGTTTATTGGGATACCTCGACTAAGCAGAACTTGGTCATGCAATTTGAACCTAGCTAAGTGTGGTTCCTCTCTAAAACATGCTCCCATTGTCAGGGTGTCTGTCCCAGGGCAGACTGAGGCCTCACATTACCACCCTGCTATCAGAATAAAGAACCACGATTTGTTTGAGAAAGCTGAGACAGTGGGGAGTGCCAAACCTTAATTCCCAAAGCTCCTCCAGGTGGATCCTAAAGCCCTGCCACCCCAATGGCACCTCCCATGCAGGGGCCAGCTGGGCAGGGGTTTGCGGGGTGAGGCCTCTGCCCCAGAACCTGTGGGCAGCAGTGAACTAAAACTCTCCTGCTCCTGGGAGTGAGGTAAAATGTTCAGCTGGGCACGAAAGCCACGAGGTTACAGATGGGGAAAAGGAGCTCAGGCCAGAGGGATGGATGATGGCTTGTCCTTGTTTGCTGCACAGGATCTTCAGTGGTTATTTTACCCTTGGCCGCTAACGTGTGATGAATGTAGAAATAACATAGATAAGTACCCACGTTAACATACTAATGAGTTGCCTGCCTTGAGTGATTTGTTGTGGCATCTAACTGCTTCTTCTCTTCCTTCCTTTTTGTCACCCTGCAGTGTTCTGTGCCAAGGTCTTTGTGGCTAGGCTGCTCCAACCTGGTAGAGAGCATGTGCGCACTGAGATGCCTGCAGAGCATGCCCAGTGTCAGATGTCTCCAGGTGCCTTTCTTCTTTCTTGTTGTAAATGTTATGCTGTTGAACTTGTGTTAAACTCTCAGGACTCTGTTTAATCAAATTGTTAAGTCTGCTAAATGTTTTTTGTGCATCCTTTTCTGAAATCTTCTACTTAAACTGCATTGTAGGAGTGACTTTTTAAGGGCTTTCTGTGCAGCAGGGCCGGGGGGGGTGAGCTGTTGTGTTTTATTGCCTGTTTACTGAAGTTGTGATATCAGTAGCATAGTTCTGCATGTTGCCTGCTACGTTTTGCTTTCTCGTTTAACTTAAAAAAATAACATAATAATGAGCTTTGCCATTTCTCTTAAATTGCAATGAACTGACCAGCCTGTGATATTTGTGTGATTTAATTTAGAAAGGATAAGCTTTTTATTTGCTCCTGAGTGTGGTCCCGGGTGTAGCCTTACCTTAGTCTTTGCACGTGTTTGAATGCAGAATAGTGAGCATGGAGTCCTGGGGTCTTTGGGTTGCCCTGTTAACTCAGTTTTTTCACTGTTAAGAAGTGAAGAACGAGGGATGGGGGGGGGGTTGCTCTGCATAGAAAACCACTAAATCCTGAGTTCTCTGTTGTTTTTCTTCTAGTAAGCTGTTGGAGCTGAGCCTGCATAATTTATAGATTTGCTGCTTCATTGGTTTGGGAGGGATTGAAAATGATAGAAAGGGAGCTTTGGGGACCAGTTAACAATTTTGAACTCCCAGGGTTTCTACCATGGAGAGGAAATGCTGAACGCGTGTAGTAACTGTGTGGCGCTTCCCGAAGTGTTTCTGAATGTAACATTTTTTAGCAGAACAGGAGGATTATTTAACTTTAGTCTGTTTTGTAACATAAGAGCATTATTCAGTGGTTCAGTCTTTCATGTGTATAAAATGAGTACTTAAAAGAAATTGCTTTTTTTGTGAATGAAAACGAACGATTGAGTTTTGTGTGTCACACTCCGTTTGAGGTCAGCCACTGGACAGCATCAGTGTCTTACCTTAGGGAGTAACCAGTTATTTCAAAACCTCTCCTCGCCTGCAAAACGTGGCCACTTGAAATCCAGCAAATCTGAATTTCAGAACCAGAAATTCTTTCAAAATTTCTGTTAAAATACAAATATGTTTTTTCCATTTGAATGCTTTATGTTTCCAATTTTGAAATAGTATTCAAAGAAAGGACAAAAACTCATATCCAAGACAAACCCATAGATGGCTCATTCAGTTTTATAGAAATGAACAGTCTGATGGCCAAGTAATGCTTATAGAGCATGCCTACAGTCATGCCAGGGCAGAGTCCAAGGGGTTTGGTGTCTGTCTTGGGGATATTTGCAAGCTACTTCTAACGTGAGATTTCCCTGCTCCCTTTCCTGATCCTCAGCATTGACCCTCTCACTGGGAAACAGTTTTATTTCAGTGGGAGTTCTGAATTTCTTTTTCTCCCAAGATCTGTTCTCTGTGTGGCCAAAGAGCATCTCAGAAGATGTTAGCGAGTGGTGGTGGTTGGTGTTTAGGTGGCTGGTGATACTGGGAGTGTGGCTGGTGATGCTGGGAGCGTGGCTGGTGATGCTGGGAGCGTGGCTGGAAGGGCCAGGGTGGTTTGAGGCTGGTTCCCCAGCCCTGCTGAGGGTGAGCAGTGGCTGTGGCACAGCTGCTCTGG
This sequence comes from Mohoua ochrocephala, assembly GCA_013398855.1. Taxonomy (NCBI): domain Eukaryota; kingdom Metazoa; phylum Chordata; class Aves; order Passeriformes; family Acanthizidae; genus Mohoua; species Mohoua ochrocephala. The sequence continues at coordinate 17,364 of VZTA01008254.1, forward strand.
GGCTGTTCTGTGCAGAGCCAGGGCTGCCATCCTGCACTTGCTGCTTCGTTTTGTGACCTCCTCTCTACCCGGCTTGGGAAGTTGTGATTTCAGCCTCGCTGTGTTTATCACCTTGAGAACTGTTCCAAGCCAGGAGCAGCTTTGCTGTCACTGATGTATTTGGTGTGATAGATTTTGGTTTCCTGGAGCGCAGCCGTGGGCAGGGCTGGCTGCTGGACCCCCCCAGTGGATTCCAAAAAAGCCTCCTCAGGCCAGGGAGCTCCTTAGCAGGTTTGGGCCCTGCAGGGCAAACTCCTGGTTTGGGAATTGCCCAGATTCCTTAGTGTTGGATCTGAGAACTTGGACTATCCCTGCTTTCTTACAAATCAACTCCGCTAGGTGCATAAACTGTGAATTGAACAGGGGAGAGCTCAGCCCAGGCTGGGATCTGATTAATTGGTGCAGGGTATGTTGTATTACAAACTTCTGTTGATAATACCGATGACAGGATAAAGTAGAAACCAGTTTGTTCATCAATGTGCTGCTTTATAGATGAGATTTGGGAGCCTGTTGTCACACAGATGTGGTGTCATATCGTTAAAACCCAGGGCTAAGGCAGCTCTCATGCAAGAATGTGACACTTGGAAAAATTTCTCAGACCTGCCTTGTTTTCAGGAATTGTCACAGCTCTGTCGGCTTTCACGAGAGCCCCTCTGAAGTAGCAGTTAATTTCTGTGAGGCTTTTCTGCTCCATGTGCCGGTGGGAGTTTCCCAATCCCAGAGCATCTGTAGCCCTGTAATAGTAGCACTTGGGTTAACAAATGATGAAGTGCATCCCTGCAAGGGCAAGCACGGGGTTTCGGGCAGGTGGGGCTGCTTTGAGGCTGTGGGAGCTCAGGGTGTGGGAGGAAACAATGCTGTGTGTCCGGCCTGGTGCACTCCAGGAGTGACTGAGGAGGATTTCACCAGGCCTCGGCTCCCTGGTGGTGCTGGGCTCGTGCTTTGCTGCAGGTGCACCCTCCTGATGGATTGGCCAGGGAACAAGAGGGAGGAATGTCCTGAGCAGGAGAGGCCTGGGACACCTGTGCTCCAGGGGACAGCGCTCTCAGGGACAGGGTGGGGTTGTTGGGGTGTCTGCAGGGCCAGGGGTTGGACTTTGATGATCCTTGTGGGTCCTTTCCAGCTCAGGATATTCCATGGTTCTGTGAAATATTGTGCCAAAATAAAAGCTTTTTCCTTTTTATTAAGGTTTGATTGTTTTTGTAGAGCTGCAACCAGAAGAGGCTTTGAGACTTTTGGAAGTATCTGTGGAGGATTATTTTTTTTAAAAAAAAAGTTCTCCTTTTGGGTGTGTGACTCAGTGATGCCTGAAGGGGAACTTGGAAGCAAAAGTGGCACCAGCTGCTTTCCCCATTTATTATTTTTGGCACAGTGACTTGCCCTTCATTGTTTCCTGAGCTCAAAGCCCACACAGAAATCAGGTGGGGCACAGGCACCAGGAGCTCTTGGTTCTGTAGCACACGTTCAGTTAGGGTGAAATGATTAGAAGGAAGTGCAGGAAGGGAAATTGAGCAGCTCTTGGGTGATTCACAGAAGTTCTTTGGGAGTTGGATCTGACGTGTGTGGTGTGTGTAGAGTAGCCAGTGAACGGGCCAGAGAGAGGGAAGAGCAGTCTTCAGTCTGCAGCCTTGGACATCTCTTCAGGAAGCTCTTACTCAGTCCCGGGGCTCTTTCAAACCTTTAGGCTTCAGCAGTCACCTGCCATCCACCTGAAGGAAGAAAGCAGGGATTAGGTTTGCTCTGCCTTTGTGTGGTGTTAACTCTCATCAGACCTAACAAGGCTGTTGGAAACCAAGCTGCATCATTTCAGCAAATCCCCTCTGCCCGTGGCTGGGGGAGGTGTTCCCCTTCTCAGTCTGGGTGTGTTTGCTGTGCCTTTCCCCGTGCAGTGCAGTACCTTCATAGAGCCTGCAGTTTACTGAGAGTGTTTGCTTTGTGCATTCTCTGAGCTGTTGGTGGATGCAGAAGAGAGAGAGACGGGTAATTTATTAAAAAATATTTGTTCCTGTTTGTGGTACTTGAGGTTTGCTCTCATCTTCTCTGGCTTTTGGTTTAATTGATATTATTAGGAAATAAAGTCCCTGACACTTAACACTCGTTTCTGTTGCATGGGGAAGCACATATTAAATGCCAGTTCATAATACTTGAAACTGGTACGAGGCCTTACTTTTAACTGCTTAATTATCTTTAATGATGTTTTTGTACACAAGCACACTGGTATCCAATAGCTCCTGTTTTCATTTGCTTTGATATGGATTTCTCTGCAAGATTAAAACCAGAACTCTTGTTTAGGTCTTTAGAGAAACTGGTTCTGTTACCAGTTGTGTGATGCAAGCCTGTGGATACTGCACCTTCCGTGGCCTCATCCTTGGGGCACTGCAGGGTTTTGAGTGTGTTTTGTGGTGCTGATTTGGGAAGTGGCTCCAGCAGGGCTGCCAGGCAGAGACACGTCCGGGGTGCTGGGCTCTGTGAGTAAACATCTCCAGTGTGGAGTGAGCACTGCTCATTAAACAGCAGAAGATAAGAGCTCAGGCATCACTTTGAATTATTGCATAATGTAGGAGGTGATGAAATAAGTCTTGGGAAATGAATTATTAGAGAGATGTAATGAAATTAACCCAGGAACCAAATACTGCACCACCGAGTTTCTTCCCTGTCTTCAGTTACACTTTTCTTTCACTTCTTCTTTAAAAGAATAATTTTACCTCTCTTCTAAAACTCTGCTTAGGTTTTCTCATGCTTATTTACACCCTCCCGAGGTCTTTGGGGTTATTAGAAAAGATTCTTTCCTACACCTTTCCATCTCTTCTTAAAGTGTTCGGCTTAACTGCATATAGTGCCCTGCTCCTCTTTCCCTTTGTGTTCCCACGTGGGGTGTGTGGCCTGGAAGCTTTAACAGACTCCATTCACTGCAGGAACAGGGAATGTCTCACTCCCGAGCTGCCAGGGGGAGATGTCAGCTTGTTCCTCCACAGGCCAGGTCTTAGAATTCATGCAGTGTTCTTTTCAGGCTTGAGTCTCCCCTGCCTCCTCCCAGCCCTCTCTCCCAGTACTCCAGAGGTTTGGGATAGCACCCTTGGCTTTACCTGGCCTTCATCCTTGGCTTCTGCCCAGCGGGATGTCCGGCTCCATAGGCGCTCCTGGATCTGCATTTTCCTTTTCGTGGAGTCCCCATCCCTGGAGGCGGCACTCAGGGCTCTGGGCTGGGTACAGGGTGGGCATCGGGCATGGGTTGGGCTCAGTGGTCTGGGAGGTCTTTTCCAGCCTTACTGACCCCGTGATTCTCACACCACACGTCCTGGAGGTGGACAAGCAGTAGGAATGTGACATCGACTTGGTTCTTGCTGCTGTCATTCCTACTTCTGGATTGACAGGAGTTTATCAGTTGATCCTCCATAACTGGAAGCTGTCTTCACAAAAATGGAGCTCTTAAAATCCATTTCAGCTGGCCAATTGGTAATTTATTCCTGTTCTGGAGAACTTACTTGCCAGTGGCAGGTGGAGTTTGGAGCACTGGGGTGTAGCTGTTCCTTCCTGCAGCGCTCCCTGCAAGGGCAGTGACGTGTTAGCAGAGAGGAGTCTCAGTGCTGCCACAGCTGAGCTGGGGCACAGGGAATCCCTGAGGGGTTTGGGTTGGAAGGACCTTACAGCCCATCTTGTTCCACACCCCCTGCCACGGGCAGGGACATCTTCCACCATCCCAGGCTGCTCCAAGCCCCGTCCAGCCTGGCCTTGGACACTGCCAGGGATCCAGGGGCAGCCACAGCTGCTCTGGGCACCCTGTGCCAGGACCTCCCCACCCTCCCAGGGAAGGATTTCTTCCATGGATCTGACATAAATTTCCCTTCTTTCAGTTTAAACACAGAAGTTTCCAGAAGGAAGTTTATCTTTCTATTTGTTGATGTTACAATTTAGCATTAACTCGCTTAAGCTTCTGTTTGTTTTTCTTTACTAATTTTGAGCTTCTGTTGATGTTTCTATTCTGATACCAGAAGGAAGCACAACAACAGAAAGTGTAGTTGGAAAAACTTGGTAGTTGAAAGCTAAGAATTGAGCATGAAAACTTCTCCATCCTCTTTTCCCAGTACAAATTCAGGCACGGGCACGGTGCAGTTTTCCTGAAACGACAGCGAGTGCCGGAGATGGGCTCTGCTCAAACCTTCTCCTCCAGAGCATGAAATCACAAATGGGAAATGATGAGTGGCCTGTCGCTCTGGAGCCTGCATCCCTTTGGAAATGTTATTCTCTGCAGCTGTTAAAATGAGTTGTCATAACCAGACAACTGCCTCGCTGCTTCTGTTAGGTCTGAAGTCATTTACAAATACCTCTTTGACATGTTTTCTGGTATTTTGCCTCAAAACAGGGGAACTCTTACCATTTCTTTTTGGAAACAGTCCAACAGATCCATTAAAAAGAAATATGTATTTGATTCCTTTTCTTTAAAGGAACAGAATGTTCTCTCCAATATCTGAAGTATTTATGCTTGTCCCTGTGTTTAAGCAGACTTTTCAGAGACGGAGCTTTCAAACCAAGGCCAGCAGCATAGAAGCAATTAAAGCTACCCATGGTGGGTCTGGGGGCAGTGTGGGCAGGGGGATGGCCTGGATTCCCCAGTCCCTAAATCGAGGTAAAAATGGCCAGTTTTCCCTCTGGTCATCAGCAGCCGTGCTTTCCAGTGTTGTTCCTTCTGTCCGGAGTCTCCTCTCAGTGAAAAGTAATACCAGTTTGGGGTTTGTTTTCAGCAGTTTCTTGTAATAACTTTTTTTTTTTAGTTCTCAGTGTGGGTGTTACAGCTTTGAGGCCTGATCCGACAGCTCAGTTTGGTGGTAGTTGCACATACTGCAGCTATTTTGCAAAGGATAACATTGCCTTTTATTCCCCCGGTGCTTGGCCATCCTGGCCATCCCCCCCATATCCCAGCCCATTTCCTTTGGAGTGCCCAAACTGGGATGGGCGCTCTGGATGCAGTCTGGGAGTCCCTTTCAGTCACAGCAGCTGCTTTGTGGTGCTACCTGATGGTGTGGCCAGCCTTGGCTTGGTGCTGGATCCAGACCCCAGGAGGATGGGGAAATGGGAAGTGCAGGGATTGCTTTTGCCAAGAATGATTTATGATCTGAAGGGAAGGGTTCTGATAAGCACTTCTCTGTTGTCCTTTGTGCATCTGAGTGCTTTTGGCTTTATGACTTTAATTATTAACTGAGCCTGTTCATTCTTAGGGGCAGGAAGAGACTTTCTCTGTATTGGGTCAGTTCCTAGTGTTTGTTTGGAAGTGGAAGTGAATGGTTACTCACTGGAGTAAATCCCAGGACTGAGCCCTGAGCCAGAGCTCTGCTCTTTGCTTTCCGTGGCTGAGGAGCAGAAATGTGTCCCTGATGTGTGAAAACCAGAAATGGAGTAAATATCTGTGAGTTTTGGTTCCTGGTTTGCCTTGGGACATGATGTACATCTGTCACTTGTAGCTGGCTGTGGCTCCTGCTGAGGATTCCAGCTGTATTCCCTGTGGCCAGCAAAAGGGGGTGAGGATTCCAGCTGTATTCCCTGTGGCCAGCAAAACGGGGGAGCAGCCCGTGGAACCACGTGGCAGCTTGGGGTCACCTGTGGTGGCCTCCCCTGGCTGGCACCGTTTGGGTGCTGCCAACCACTGACCTTTCTGCTTGTGGGGAAAGGGTTTTGCTGCTACAAACAACTCGATGCACACGAGTGCTTTTTTTAGACTTTGTTGTTTTCAGTGGTTTTTGGAGAGCACTACAGGTCATACACTTCATCTCCAGGCTGCCAAGTGTGCTTGAACAGAAGAGTGACCCCTTTCAGGAGCCTGGTCCTCTTGGTGGGCCGTTCTCCTCATCTTGGTCTTCTCTTCAGAAGTTGCCAATACTCAGAAGTTAGTAATTGACTTAATCGCTGGTCTTTATGAGCGAGATGAGGAGGAAGTGGTGATGTGAGTTCCTCTTAGATACGTCACTAAGCAGCTGCCGCTGCTGCAGGAGGGACTTCTGAACACAGAAAAAGTCATGGGAGTTTAGAGATCCAGTCCTTACTCCTTTGTGTGCCTTGCTGGCCTGCCTTTTGTCAGTGTTTCTCCCCTGTTCCACGCGGAGATCCCAGTCTGTCCACTCCACACTGGGCAGGATGTGTCCTGTGGAGGCAGGGTCTCCATGCTGAATTCATGGGTCACCACAAGGTACTGCACCTTGCCTCAGCAAATCCAGTGCCCGTTGCTCAGAGCTGTGACAGTGAGTGTAATGTCAGACATAAATTGTGTCCCTCAAAACGCTTCACACAGTCCCACGAAGCCTGAGAGATTTCACAGGTGGTGGGCAGGAGCTGTTATTCCTGATGGCTCTTCCGAAGCATGTGCAGAAGGGATGCTCTTAGCCTCGGCCTCGTGTTGATGCTTTCTCAGCCTCCTTTGGAAGAGAGGATATTTTTCTCTCTCTGATCCTGTTACGGTGGAAAGAAATGTGTTAGGAAACGTGCCTTGCTCCCTGCCCGCCTGCTGGCAGGGATGGAGGAGGGAAATCTGGCTGAGGAGAGGAGGAGATGCAAGGCAGTCTGTTCTGGGTGTGTGTGACAGTCCTCTTCCTTGCCGGTGTTGTCTCTTTCCCACAGAGGAATTTTCTAGGAAACAGAAATAAATAATCAAACATTTCCCACCGAGGTTGAAACTGCATTTGTGCAGTGTCTTTGCACTGCAGACGCCCCATCAGACCCCTCTGGCAGGAGGGTGGGTCCCTTGCCCGGGGGAGTTCAGCTGGTGTTTGGTACCAGCGTTGATGGTTTTGCTGATTCTGATGGTGCCACTGTGAGTCACCATCAAAAGGACACTTATCCTTCCCATGTGACAGACTCCCGGGTGCTGAGCAGGCTGCCCATCCCCAGCTTTCCCCAGCCTCCGTGATTTGCATCTGATGAGCTGTTTTGTGGCCCTTCAAGACTGACATTTAAGAGCCTTCACAGAGGTGGTTGGTTTCTTGTGATCCCTTGAAACGGTGGGAGAATCCAAATGCATCAAGGGAGGCATCAGGGTCAAGGGTAGCCCAGCTGGCTACAGCTACAGCTGGGGATTGAGCAAATTGTACCAGTCCCCATCTGGCAGGGCTGGAGGAAGTGGTACAGCAGAGAAAGAAGGAACTAGAAACCGAGCTTTTTACTCCTCTGTGTAATATTTCTGTGGCAAAATAGTCCTGTTTGCGAAGCCTCGCTGCGGAAAGGCTCGGCTCTGTGGTGCAGGATGGTCTCCCATTGCTCCCAGGTGGATCTTACACACACCTGAGAGGTTTGAGTTGCTGTTGTTGCCCTCGAGGAGCAATACTGGTTTGCTGTCTGCATCCCAGCCCTCTCACTTTGCAAGCACTGGGTTGTGTCCAGTGCCGCTGCACTGCTGAGGTTGGAGACCCTCAGCTCGAGGATCACAGAATCATGGGATGGTTTGGGTTGGAAAGGCCCTCAGAGCCCATCTCATTCCTGCCATGGGCAGGGACCCCTCCCACTCTCCCAGGCTGCTCCAAGCCCCATCCAGCCTGGCCTTGGGCACTGCCAGGGATCCAGGGGCAGCCACAGCTGCTCTGGGCACCCTGTGCCAGGGCCTCCCCACCCTCCCAGGGAACAATTCCTTCCCAATATCCCATCCAGCCCTGCCCTCTGGCACTGGGAAGCCATTCCCTGTGTCCTGGCACTCCAGTTCCTGATGAATTGTCCCTCTCCAGGTTCCCTGCAGCCCCTTCAGACCCTGGCAGGGGCTCTGAGGTCTCCACACAACCTTCCCTTCTCCAGGCTGAACATTCCCAGCTCTCCCAGCCTGGCTCCATTGGGGGGGGTGCTTCAATCCCTGTAGTAACTTCATGGCCTCCTCTGGACTTGCTCCAACAGTCCCATGTCCTTCAACTTGTTCTGAACTCTTTGCTTTTGTAATTCTTACGTGGATTTTGCATTCTCCAAGTTCACACACAATTCTTGATGCACTAAAGCCAGTCTTTAGGGGGGGATCCAAACTATGCTTCCAGCCTGGGTTTTCCTGCATCTATTCTGCTTTTTCTGTGTTATTTTTTAATAAATAGACTGCTAAATATTTACTATAAAGTGTATGAATGTAAATATATTTTGGCATGCCTTGCATGCTGTAACTGATAAATGTTCACTGTAATTGTGCTGAATGGTTTGGGGCCTTTAGAGTTTAAGTTGGATGGAAAATACAAAAAAAATGAGATGTGATTAAAAAAAGAGTGAATTAAAGTGGACATTAAAGTTCTTTCTGAGTTTTACTCAGTAGCTGATGATTAAATGCTCTGTATGAAAAAATCACCTAAACGAGGATCAGGTGGAGTTCTCTTTAAAGTTACCATAGATGATGGCAGGATTTGAATGCACACTCGAGCTTTGAAAACTGGAATACTTCTGTCTGCCTTTGAAGATTCTTGAGCTGGAGAGTTTATTAAAGGCATAGAATTCTGAAAAAACATTTGCTGTAATGTTACAGGAACCCACCTACAGTTCTGAACACTTAAGCCTGGGTTGCTAAAGCAAATATACTCTGACAGTCTCGAGCTTGTGTGTAAGTCCATGTTTGGGGAAAAATGAAAAGGGTTAGCCTGAAGGGCTTGGGATTCAGTACCTGAGTGGCAAAAGTACAGATTCCTGCTGCTCAGTGATTGTCACCTCTCTGCTGTAGAGATTCCTGTGTTGGCCAGCAGTACCTGTGAAATTCTGTTTCAGCCTTGCTGACTCAGAGTTACCCTTCCCAAAGCCCCTTCGGATGGCGGGTCAGGCCCCAGGAAGCAGGGCTGGGGCTCTCTGGGACTGTCTCTGTGTTCAGGAGTGAGGGCCAGCAGCTTTCCTTCCTCAGTGCCGTGCTGCCCAGGCCTGGGCAAGGGGATGCTGCTGGCACTGCCACGGGCACAGCGCTGGGGCTGGGCTGCACAAGGGCTTGGTGTCAGCTGGCCTTGGCTGTGGTTTGCCCTGGGCCACAGCTCTTCTCTCTCACACAAGAAGCTGTGCTGTGGCATCAGGCACTGATGTGGTGTGGATGGAGAATAATCTTCCAAACCCAGGAACCTGGGATGTGGGGCAGCTGTTCCTCCTGATCTCAAATCCTGTTCTGTAGAGTCTTACAGTGAGGTGCTTTTTGTATTCTTCAACTGGATCGTGAAGTTGTAGAGAGGAGCGGTGCCGACCTTCCAGGTCAGGAACATTTACCATCCATTATATAAATCATGTGAAATCTAAATTATGCAATTGCACATGCCTTTGAATAGCCAGATAAAATCAGCACTCGAGTGCAGAGTGTCTGCCTAACCCCAGGCAAGGCTGGGTGGATATTTAAAAAAATGATTTGAGTATTTTTTTTACATCTTGTGTTACTGAAGGCTTTTTCCTTTAGCTGCAGTTAGGCTGCAGCCTTCATGGAGATAAGGTTTTCTCCAGGTTCTGGGTTGCTTGGATATCAGCAGTTCCAAAGCCACACTGAACTCGTGCATAAACAAAAGCTTGTGTTTCAGACAATCAGCGAGTGATTAGAATTTCCTGAGCAGTTGTGAAGATTGATCCACTTTCATGAGCTGCCAAGTCGAGTACGCTGCCATGCATCTCTGGGGGAAACAACTGAACTTAGAGCAGGACAGGATTCTTCCTTGGAGTAGCTCACTCGTTCTGGGCTTCAGTTTTATTGACTTTTCATTGCAGTGGCCACTTTTTCTGTATTTCTTTTGTGTGCAAATAGCTTCTGTTTTGCAGAAGATCAATAATTGAAGGTTACTGCAAGTTTAGTATTTCAGACTCTTCAGTGGCTCTGAGTAACCTTTGTGTAGCTTTACTGTAAAAGTTTGTATAGAAGCCTGTTCAAAACCTGCTTAAAGTTTTGCTGGTCCTTGGGGAAGAGGAGCAAAACCCAAAGAATGAGAATAAATGCTTGTACAGCCCTGATGCCAGGGCAAAGCAAGAAGGGATGTAAAAGAAAGTACTGACTGTTTAATTGAAGTTAATATCTGCTTTTGGTTCTCCAGTCCTGGTGCCTTAGTATTTAATGGCAATGAATTTGTGGCTGTGGGCTTGTACTTGTTTGGAGCTGCTTCTTTTTAAATTTTTCTTCATTTATCTGTGCTTTGCCGTGTGGTATTTGTTGTTCAGCCACTTCCTCAGGCTGCAAGTTCGTGTCCACTGCTTCCCTTCCTTCGGTTCCATGTTGTTTTCCCTGAGGGTTAGAGGGCTGCAGGGCTTTTCATGGAATGGTTTGGGTGGAAAGGGACCTTAGAGCTCATCCTGGTCCACCCCCTGCCATGGGCAGGGACACCTTCCACTATCCCAGGGTGCTCCAAGCCCTGTCCAACCTCGCCTTGGACACTGCCAGGGACTTTCTGGACCTCAGGGAAAGACAGAAGTACTGAGCAGTAGTGGCTATGAGAAAAAAAAAAAAAATCAATCAGGTTCTGAGAAAATGGCTTTGAGGATCGGGATGTTTCCCTGGCTGCAGTGTCTGAGGCCCTTGAGTGTCCCCTCCCTCCCACAGCTCCTCAGACCCCTCGTGCTGAGTGAGGGTTGTGCTTTGGGCTGGCACTTTGAGGTGACTCCCTTTGGTTTGATATGGAAACAGCAGGAGAGATCTGAACCTAAATTCCCTTTGGGAAACCAGGAATAACCTTTGAAGTATTTTAACTTTGCACCAGGCAGCCAAGTTGCAAATGTGTAGTTAATCTTAACAGAGGCTAATTTATTTTTGATGAATTTGAACTGATCTAATTACTAGCTTAGCCTGAAATTTGCTTCCCAGATGTTACTTATCCTACCTTTAATCTGGAATACTGTTAACACTTATTAATTGTGTGGGGCAGAGCGGTGTCTTCTGCCTTGTTTACCCATGAACGTGGTGCAGAGAAAAGTGTCCAGCTTCTGGAGCTTTTGGAATCTGATTTTGCCTTGCCCTGCAGTGGGGGTGTCCACACAGCACGTGGGGTTTTGGAAAGGATGCTCCGTGGGAGCTGCGGGGCTGTGGGAGGCCGTGGGGCAGGCTCTGGGCTGTGGAACAGCAGTGCTGATGGAGCAGTTGGGTGCTGCAGGGATGCATCAGCTGGCCCTGGAGTGTCTTGGCTGCTCCTGGAGCCCCGGAGTTCAGCCGCTGTTCTGTGCTCAAGCCTCGGTCAGATGTGCTAATCTGAGCAGTCAGCACTGAAATGCAACTTTAAATAGTTTGTTTTCCTTTTGCAAGTCCTATAAATGATGAGATGAGTGGATCCGAAGAGGTCTCTCTGCATCTGCTCTGAGAGGAAGAAAAGCAGTGATAATCTCGAGCCAGTATTTTCCCTTCAAGTTTTCTCTTTTGGATGCTTTTTTAATACAGGAAATAAAAGCTAAAGGGGCTCTTTACTAAGCATCGAGACAGTTTCTAAGGTAGTAAATACTGCTTAGTGTTTTCATTATAACAAAAAACCCCCAAAAGCTTGACATACCTAATCCTCCTAACTGCCTAACCAAATCCGGTTATTTAGAGTCGCTTTTGATACAGTTGTAGGTGCAGATGTTCTGAACAAGTAACAGGGTGTAGTCGAAGCTTTAAAAACTTAAGCTCTGCTTTTCCTTCGGAACTTTCAGTGAGTTCACTGTGTAAGTAACGTGGTTTGAAGTTTCCCATGAGTCTTAAAAGTACAGAGGAAAAACTGTTCTGCTTTGGGATGGATTAAGATTAAAAGTGCAGCTTCTACCTAAATGAGTTCATGTGGAAAATAGATGAACCGTTAGTGCAAAACTGCTGCTAATAATTGTAGCTGAGAACTTGTGGTACCTTCTCCTAATTTAAAAAAATAAATTGAAAAAGCAAACCAATACCTTGCTCCTGATATCTGTACCTTCCTACAGCCAGTTTGTCAGAGCCATGTTTCTGGTTTAAACATCTTTTAAAAAGTGATTCACAGGCAGAAAGGATTTCTCTTTTGAGGTATTTGGCCTCTAGAGTCATGAAAGTTACTTGGGAACTGTTTTAGGCGAGTGGCCACAACTGTTAGCAGTGATACCAGTGATAAGCTCGGTGACTGCTTTGATGCACAGTGTGAGCACTGGGGTTTGGCTGCTCTGGCAGGAGTGTGGGCTGGGATTCCTGCACGGTCGGTGTCTGCCAGGGAGGGCTGAGTGACTGGACAGCGAAAGGCACGGGCCTGGCAAACAATCACCGCTCGTAGGCTGAAGGTGCAAGTAAAGCTCCTCTCGGGCTGGGCAGGGGCTGCAGAGTGCAGGGCTGGGAAAGGGAAGCCAGTTTTCATCTGAGTGAGCCTCAGGTGAGGCTGTGCAGGGAGCCTTGCTGGCTCCTCTCACCGCTGGCTGCTCTCGCGCAAGCTGGGAGAGGATTACGATTATTATTGTTATTATTTTATTGATTGAAAATTTCCCCCAGCAGCTCAAGCTGAGCACTGGGCACCTTAACGTAGCCCCCAGCCCTGGCCTGGCTGAAGTGCCAGCTGCTTTTGCCATTTCTCCTGGTCCTGCATCAGTGGCCCTCTGTGTTTGAGGGGCAGGTGGGCAGAAGAGTGATTTCTCTGTCTCTGGCCTCTGGTTTTCCATCCAGCACAAGGCTTTGCACCATGTGCAAGTTTTGCAAGCCGTGCTTTGGTGCCGGAGTGGTGCAGGGATGAGTCATCAAATTGCTACAATTACACAATTCCCTACTCATTGTCCTTGTAAATACAGCGTGTTTTTATAGGATGGATGCTGGTTTGGGTTACCGGCTCTTTACTCCAGACACTCAGAGCGCTCAATGAGAGTTTGGGGTGTCTTTGGAACAGTTACGCAAGGAAGGTGTTGTTAGATGAGATCCTGCAGTACCTGTTGAGGTAAGGCTGCCCTTAGGAACTAACGAGTTACTGCATATTTAAATAACCCAGCCAAAGCAAAGCAAAGCCAAGCCCCGCTGGATGTCTCCTGGGGTTGCAGTAATGACGTTGTTTTTCTGGTGGCATCAGCTTGCCGTGTGGAAATGGAGGCACGCTGGAAAATAGCTGCCAACTTGGACAGGAGTGCAATTGTTCTGTTTCCTATGACAACCCACATTGAACTAACAGTCAGTGAGTGTTTTTGATGTAAATCTTTATGAGGACATGTAACACGTTTTTTCAGAGGTTCTAAAAGCCACGGAGTGATTTTGCTGTTGTGGTTTTCCATCAGCTGTAGTCCTTCCCAGGCTGGGCTAAGGATTAAAGTCCTGCCCTGCCAGGCAGGCTCGGGCTGCAGGTTGGGCACACAGCTGCCTGGTGAAAGGATGTGCCATCACCAAAGGCTCGCTGGTGCACTTGAAGTCCTTGCTTAGTGTTTCGTGGAATTGGATCAGAAAAGTAATCCTGAGCTGCTGAGCGTTTTCATGTGTAATTTCAGTTTAAAAACAGGTTCTGTAGTGTGACTCTGGGCACAGCCAACACTGACCTGACCTCTGAGGGCCACCAGGGTGATCAGAGGGATGGAGCACCTCTCCCATGAGGAAAGGCTGAGGAAAGTGGGATTGTTCAGCCTGGAGAAGGGAAGGCTCCAAGGAGAGCTAATTGTGGCCTTCCAGGACCTGAAGGGGGAACCGACAACAAACATGGAGAGAGATGATTTACAAGGGCCCAGAGTGCCAGGACACAGGGAATGGCTTCCCACTGCCAGAGGGCAGGGTTGGGTGGGATATTGGGAAGGAATTGTTCCCTGGGAGGGTGGGCAGGCCCTGGCACAGGGTGCCCAGAGCAGCTGTGGCTGCCCCTGGATCCCTGGCAGTGCCCAAGGCCAGGCTGGACGGGGCTTGGAGCAGCCTGGGACAGTGGAAGGTGTCCCTGCCATGGCAGGGCTGGAATGGGATGAGCTTCAAGGTCCCTTCCAACCCAAATCATTCTGGGATTAGCTCCATGTGAAGTCAGTACACTGAATACTCAGAGATACACAGTTTATATATATGTGTGTATATATATATATGTACAGGAGATCAGCAAGTTAATTTGTAATGAGTTTAAGGTGAGGACTGATAGTCTAGAAACAAAATTAAAATAGTGGTACTAATTGCCAATCATCAAAGCAGTTAACCTGGTTGGTAACTGCTTGTAGTCTTTGGAATCTGCAAAAATAACTGTTCTGGAACATTTAGGTGAGGAGTGGCTTCAGATTTTCCTTCTCTTAACAGAGGCAGGAGCAAGCAGTTTTAGTTTTGGGGAATTTATTGCTCTGGCCAAAACCTCCTGCAAAACAAACCCTCGAGAGGTGTCAAACCAGGTATGGAAGAGCATTAGGTATCTTTAAAAAACTTCCCATCTATCACTTGTGGTCAAACTTTGTTTGTAGCAGCTTGAAACACAAACTGGGGAACTGTGGTGCTGAATTCAGCATGTCTTCCTCTAAACTTTCTGGTGGTTAGTCAGAGGCCAAATAAAAATTGATGCCCTATTTTCAGTATGAGGGCTTTTTTCTAATTCTGCCTTCAGCTGTTGGCTCTTGGTAGACTCTTTAAGTATTTTAAGTATATTTTCGTTTGAACTTCCAGCAATAGCTGCACTAAAATAAAACCTGGCAACTGGGAGAGCAGCGAGCTAGGTAAGAATTGAAGCATGTTCAAGCTTAATTCGTGCAGATCCCCAGTGCTTACATAAATAGTTTAGTTTGAGCTGAAACAAGCAGTTACTAATACAGACATCAAATATAGACACGGCCATGGGCAGCAGGGTGAACTTTTGTGTTTGGTGGACAACCAGCTGTCCCTGGGGGCCAAGGAGGCCAATGGATCCTGGGGGCAGCAGGCAGAGCATTCCCAGCAGGGCAGGGAGGGATCCTGCCCCTCTGCCCAGCCCCGGGGGCCCCTCTGGAGCGCCGTGTCCAGCTCTGGCTCCTCAGCACAGCGGGGCCAGGGAGCTCCTGGAGCGGGGCCGGCGGAGGCTGCGGAGCCGAGGAAGGGCCCGGAGCATCTCCGTGCCCAGGAAAGGCTGAGGGAGCCGGGGCTGCTCAGCCTGGAGAGGAGCCCCAGCTGAGAGGGGCCCTCGGCCCTGGGTGTCCCTGTGTGCAGGGAGGGCTCCGAGCAGGGCCCGGGCTCTGCTCCAGGGCCCAGCAATGGCCCCAGAGCCACGGGCAGGGACCGAGCCCAGCGATTGCCCTGCACAGGAGGCAGAAGCTCTGCCCTGGGCAGTGCCCAGCCCTGAGCAGGCTGTGCAGAGAGGCTGGGGAGTGTCCCTGCCTGGGGCCATTGCAGAGCTGTGTGGGCACTGCTGTGCCCTGAGCTCTGGGATGGCCCTGCTGGAGCAGGGAGCTGGCACCAGAGGAGCCCCTGGGGGCCCCTCCAGCCTCACCCAGCCTGGGGTTCGGGGAACCATCCTGGGGTTCTGGGAACCATCCTGGGCTTCATACAGAACCTCAGGTTGGAAGGATCCATAGGGATCATCCAGTCCAGCTCTTTGTTCCTCACAAGACTGCCGAAAACTAAATCAGGTTTAACTTGACGAACCTCAGAGTTTTGCTTTTCCAAGTGCTTTATGGTGGCTGTGGACAGTGGATTGAGTTTGTCTTAATATCAGCTATTTTCAGAAACTCTTTATTTGGAAAATCATGTGACTGTGGGCTCTATTTTCTGCTTTTCTCAAGGAAATTAGTATTTATTTTTGTGTAAAGCTATGATGGGATTATCTCGCTATATTAAAAATACAAAATTAGTGGAAAAATATTGCAAGGAACCATTTTCTGTAGGCAGTGGAGTGAGGTTAAACCTGTAGCTGAAGGTGTGTTGGTGCTGGTGCTGCCTCCTCTGTGAACCCAACATCTTTATTGACCAGATTTGAATTACTGTCCGTACCTTTTGATGCTTTCCCCTGAGCTTTGATGCCGTTGTTGCATCCATAGGCCAAGGAAATGTTTTGTGGTGATGAGTTTGCAGTGGATGGGATGAGCACCCTCTGTCAGTGACTGCCTGTTCCTGGCCTGGGCTTTGGAAGCACTGCAGGGTTTTTGCATTTCTTCACAGACAGATCTTGAGGAGGGTGAGAAGGAAGGGGTTTGGTCCTTGCTGTGAGAGGGGTTGATTCCCATCTCGTGCAGTCTAGGTTAGGGGTTCTCCAAATGAATTTCATATTTGTGCTGCGGGATATTTTTACTGAGAGTCTCTCCATAGTTAAAAGAGGACAATCCCCTCTTGTCCCTGATCAAATATCAAGATGTTGTTAATAAACATTGTTTAACAGGTTCCTGGGTTAGCAAATGCTGCCCATTTCTCCCCAAGGAGAGGCTCACATTCATTTGGAAATGCTTTGAAGCATTTGGCAGTTTCTGGCTCTATTAAAAGCAGGAAGCCACGAGGGGCACGTGCTCATCCCTTTCAGCTGGTGCAGATGGCTGCCCAGCTTCCTCCCTTTCTGCGGGCTCCAGCTGTCCCAGGGGATGGTGGATTCCTCACTTTCCCTGGGGCTGTGTGCTGGGACCTCCAGCAGTCCCTGTGTGGCAGAGCTGGGTTCAGGAGGGGATCGAAGCTCCAGCTCCATGTGCCCAGCCTGCAGAGTTTGAGCTATCCAAGTATAGTTATTTTGTACTGGTCCTTCAACTTCTTCCAGTCAGATGTGGTTTGTTAAAGGACATCAGAGCCTGTTTAGCTGAACTCTTTTAATTGGTTTTGCTTATTTTGTAACTTTGACTGAGATTTCCTGGTGCTTTCTTCCAGAGAATGGGAATCTTGTCAAAAGTTGGACTGTTGAAGACTTAGCTTAGTGTTAAACCAAGATGGGAATTACTGGTGTAGTCTCAAGGCCAGTGGGACACAGAAGTTCTTGTTTCCTTTCCCTTTCATTCAAGCCCAAATATAAGACTCTCTTCTTTTTTTCAAGGTAACACAGCCGTTGTCTTGTTTTGTCCACCCATCCTCTGTCTCCTGCGAATCCCTTCTTTGTCAGGGAAAACTTTATCATCAAAGGACCTTAGCAGTGCTGTGTGTCCTGCTCGGTGCTGCTCCTGAAAGCCGTGTGTCCTGCCCCAGTTCCCAGGGTTTCCTGCTATCACTTCTGTAATTGCTGTCCCGATACCCGAGCTCAAAGTGGGTTAAGAACAAAGCTGCACCAGGCTGTTCCCCTGCCCAGGCAATTAAGTGACTCAAGGCACTCCCAGCTCCTGGAGCCCAGTGCAAGCCCAGGCTGCGAGCAGCCTGCTGGAAATCTGGAGCAGCCTGTCCGGGTTTGGTGGATTTCTGCTGGAAAAGGTGCAGCTTTTCCTGCCCTTGCTGACGGAGAGGAGCCTTGCAGCGCCAATCCCCTGCAGGAAAACACGGGGTGCTTTTGTCCCTCACAACCTCACATCCATGGAACCGCTGTGCTTGAGACATCAGTTGCTACCTGGTATCCAAGGATCTTAATTGAAACTCTGTTTATGGGGTTTTATAATGCCTACAATTTCTGTGCCTTTGGGGATCATTCATAGTTGGTTCTATTTCAGAAGCTTTCCATAATCTCCAAAGGGAATTAGCTTGATGTAATTAGGCTTGTCAGAACCTCTTTCTCTCCAAGTAACTTGTGAACCTGTTTTTGCCGTGGTTATCTGCACCCCACAGAAATCCCAGAAACTTGAGGTATTGTGGAGCAGAAAGACTAAAGAAAGCCTCAGGTTTCTGCAGGACTAAGCAAGGAATGCGGGATGCAAATCTCCAGGAAATGAGCTTTTAAACTTGCCCAGCTTGTGGAGCAATGTGTGAATTTTACTGCCATTTCTGGTTACAGGCAGTGGAAATAGAGGCTGGGGCTTTGCTCGGTGTAACTCGATTCAGTCGGGTTCTAACAACTGTTAAGGCAGCAACAAAACATCCCAGCTTGGACCCATTGTTATCTCTTGGCTGTCGCCGCCGTTCCCAGTAGGGATGGAGAGCACTTACTCCAGGCTGACTAATTAAGGAATGACAGCTGGTTGGAAATAATCATTCTACTTTTGCAAGAGCTGTGAGCAACTTCACAAGAATCTCTGGAAAAAATGAACCTATAAACAAGATGAATTGACAATATTTAGAAGCTCTGCTTCCACTGTGAGAAGCTGCAAGGCTCTTGTGGGGGTCGAAGTCACGCCTGGGGAACGTCTGCAGGGGCAGCTTGGCCTTGCTGGGATCGCTGGGATGAGATGTCAGTGCTTCCATCAGCCCTCGGAGCTGTTCAGCAGCAGGGCTGCAGGGAATTGGGGTGAATTCCGTCGTGATGCCACTTCAAAGCCGCCTGGGAAACCGGCTTTGTGTGGAGGTGGGTGGGGTGGACGAGAGGTGAGGCTGAGGGAAGAGGAGTTGAGCTGGGAGATGCCGATCTGTGTTCTTGCACAAGGGCTGGAGCCCAGGAGCCAGGGCTGGTGACACCAGCTGTTAGGAATTTTGAAATCCTTCTTCTGCCAAGTGCTGGGAATGGACAGGACAGATCAGAGTTGTCTAATTGCTTCTTCCAGACAACAGGGCGGGATCCACCCATCATCTCCTGCTCTCCAATTAGTAGCCTTAAGTGCTGGAGAGAGAGATTGGAGTCTGAATCGGGATGTGTGGGGTGGGGAAATAGCCCCAAAATGAAGTGTTTTAAAAGAGAAACGGAGCAAATTTATTAGGAAGAGAAGATACAATAGAGAAAACAAAATATGTATTTGGGAACAGAAATGAAAAGGATGAAGGATTTAAAAGCTCTAAAATACAGTAAGAAAGTGTGGAATGAGTCAAGATGGGAAAAGAGAGAGCACAAGAAGCTGTAGTAGTAGATACCATTAAATTAATGCAGCTGCCAACTTCCTGGTGAAATATCTGAATGCGGTGTTCATTTCCAGCCTAAAAACCCAGCTGTGTTACCTGCCCCCACAGTCCTGGCTCAGATGGTGCCAGGACACGGGGGTATCGCTGGGCAGCAGTGCTGCCTGTGCCAGGGCCTCCATTTGTGGATCCAAGACTTTGTTTTAGCCAAGGCTGTGCTCTGCTGCTCTGAAGGAAGAGGGATAAGTGCAGAGAGGCAGGGAAAACGCGGGAATCTGCCTCCTTCTCCCTCGGATCAGTGGATGTGGTGCTGCACCCCGATGGCAGCTGGTCACTGCTGGAGTTCCCCTGGGCTCAGCAGTGGGACTGGTCCTGTTTGATGTCTTTACTGGTGACCTGGATGAGGGGATGGAGGGCACCCCCAGTAAATGCACAGACGACACCGACCGCTCTGTGTCACACTGCTGCTGTGCTGTAGTTTTGTTGGATGTTCCCAGGATAACATCATGTTTAGGAGGCAGTTCTTAGTCTCCATCCCTGGGAAAACTGGCAAAGATTTCTGAGATATTTTCTGATAAAGGGAAAAATGCAACGGCAGAGTCCCACCTTGCCCCGCTGAAGGAAAGTTAGGGGGGATAAATGGATAAAATGTGGGGTTTCTGCTGAATTTGCTGACCCAAGCCACCTGTGTTAGATATTCTCAGTGTTCCTGGCTCGTAGCTGCCAGGATCCATGGGTTTATTTAGCCTTCAGCTGCCAAAGGAGATGAGATGTTCCTTACTCATTTAAGGACACACTAATTGGATGCACCCTTAACAACATATAATCGCTCTAATGAGTATTTTTACATATTCATATTGAAATAAAATAAAAATCAAAGAAACCCTGCATGGTTCCCTGGTGGCATGTTTGCTTTCCAGAATGGTGTGACTGGTGTGGGCTGGCCGGGTCCCAGTCAGTGAGGGGCTGCTGCGTGTTCCCTGCTGGGGGAGAGCACCCCTTGCACCCCAGTGAGGGAGCTGGTTGGGAGCAGGGTGTGG
Organism: Mohoua ochrocephala; assembly: GCA_013398855.1. Taxonomy (NCBI): domain Eukaryota; kingdom Metazoa; phylum Chordata; class Aves; order Passeriformes; family Acanthizidae; genus Mohoua; species Mohoua ochrocephala. Next base: position 37,119 of record VZTA01008254.1, read on the forward strand.
TTATGGATAACTGGGATGGCCCTCCAGAGATCGTGACTTCAAAACCCATGGAAGGTGTGGTTGTCTGTTCTGTGTATGTCCAGAAACACTAAAATCCATGTTTTTGTGGAGTCACCCCAAACGTTTCCTGCCTTTATCCCTCTCTGGGTTCCCCTCCAGCCCCCTCCCTTGTGCACGTCACTGTCACACATGTCATAACCAGGTAGTTGAGTCCTTCTGTCACCTGTGGCCACGGTTTTTATCCTGCCATCCAAAGTCCGTGTGCCACATGTTTTTCCACACCTTCAGGGAGGGCTCAGGGTGAGCTTGAGCCGAGGCAGCTGGGCAGGGGAGGAAGGCTTGCTGCAGATGGGATACTGTTCATTTTCCAAGTTTTCTGGGTTTGTGCAGCACATCCTTACGGAAAAAGAGGAGGAGATGAGTGCTTTTGAAATGGAATTGTGTTTTGAGTGGGGGTGGATGTAGTTTCTAAGGAGTTATCCATAATCCAAGGTGGCAGGAGTGAGGGAATTGTGTGACTTACTCCACTGTGTGTTTTACTTGAGCCCCTTGCTCCTGTTCTGCTGAGACAGAAGGGAAGGAGGCTGCAATAAGTACAGACAGCATTTGAGGACACTCAGTTTGTCCCGGTAACCCTCTGCCAGTCTCCTGGGCACAGGGATGGGGAGGGCAGGGCTGGGGGAGGCAGGAGCTGCCTGGGAATGAGGGACTTGGGAGCAGGGAGGAGGAGATGGTGGGTGTGCTACGGACAGCCAAAGGGAGCAGCTCATCAGCAACAGGGGCAGAAAGGAGGGGGAGATTTTGGGAGACAGAGGTGAGCTCAGAGAAACATTAGCAGCTGAAGGTTTATAGAGATCCTTACATCTGTTGTTGGTGAAGGAAAGGGAGGGCAGCAGTGGTAAGGAGCAGTTCTGATGTGGGGAAGGCACTGCAATAAAGGCAGGGGTGACTGCCAAGGGTTGTAGGCACAGCCTGGGCAGTGAATTGCAGAGATGTTCTGCAGAGAATGATCCCTGTTCCTAGAGCTGGGGAAAAAGCATATTCTGTTGCATGTAAGTAGTGTATAGTGATTTTCTTTTTTTTTTTTTTTTGCCTAGCTGTATGCAATTTAACTTTGGCAGAAAGTGCTGGTTGAATACATTGACAGGTTTAATTGCTTTGGCTTGAGTAGGATGAAAGTGAATTTATTTCCCAGTGAGAAAAGCGTTGAAAGGCTGCATGAAAACCTGTCAAAGGAAATTGAAGCGGGGTTGGGGAGTTATCTTTACAGTAAATGGAATTGATAAACATGTCAGTTAAAAGGGGAATTTATTTATAATACTCAGGTTTTGTGGCCAGAAGTCTTTGAGAATTCCGTTCACTGGGAAAATGAATTTTATCTGTTCAGTTGATTTGCTTTTTCGTAATGCTTGTAGAGCAAGAAATTGTCACAGAGTAAAAAGCTGAAGTAATGTTTGTTCTTTTTTTTTCCAGAACACGTCAGTAATGGAGGATCAGAATGAAGATGAGTCTCCAAAGAAAAATACCTTGTGGCAGGTAGGACTAACATGGATGTAGAAGGAGAGGTGCCAGGATTTTGTGTGTTCCTGCTTTTGAGGAGTGTCCAAATCTCGGGTCTGCATAATCATCCTTGGCTGTGTCCTCCTAAAATTAGCTCAGCCTTCGAGTGAAGGATGACGCCAGTGGATAATCCTTGAGAAATTACCAGTTCTGCTCAGATTTGGTAGTTTGTGCTGACCTTGGAAGGACAATGCTGCGTGAAGGGATCCTTGGGAATAAAGTTCGTTTGTGTTTCTGAGCACGTGACTGCTGTTTAAAAAGAGAAGTTCAGCGTGGCAAGGACTCGCAGCCCGTTTGCTTTGAAGAAGTTTGGGAATATTTCAGATCTGCCAGTTGCTCCCCAGCAGCCCCTTGGCCTCCTGAGGGGCTCAGAGGAGCTGGCATCGCTCCGAGGCTGTGCTCGCTAATTAGCAGTGACTCCTGCCGGGGTGTTCTTGGGGCATCCCGATGCTCCCAGGATTTTAATGAGCTGTTTATGTGGATGTCCCAAACATTGACAGGAGCTGTTCTGCAAAAACAAACCAAGCCCTCGATTCTCAGTTTTCATTTATGGACAACCAGTGCAACGCTGACGTGAGGGTCTCAAATTCTTGTGTTAATTAGAGTATTTCTATCCAACTTTATCTCTTATTTTAACTGCCAGAACCTGAGCAAAACATTTGTGGAGACAAACTGCAATGTGCCCAGAAACCACTGCTTCGAGCTGGGAAAGGTGGTTCTAAAAACAATTAAGTTCCTTGCAGTTTAAATGGTAAGAGGTGTAAGGGAAGAATTCAAGACACTGAGTGTAAGAAGTTATTTAGGAGCAAAGTCTATGAACTCTGAAAAGTCTTTGAAGTTTATCTGGTGTAGCTCATATCTTGAAGAATGTGTTTTAAAATTTAGCTTCGAGTATTTCTTTGCATCTTCTTTCACATTCTTCCTCGAGAGAGTTTTTATTAAGCTGTTTCTATAGTTTATCTATAAATACCAGTATTTAAATATGCACTAACATATCAATACCGTTCCTTTTCCAACCCCAGATAAGTAATGGAACTTCATCTGTGATTGTCTCAAGAAAAAGACCATCGGAAGGAAACTACGAAAAGGAAAAAGACTTGTGTATAAAATATTTTGACCAGTGGTCTGAATCAGATCAAGTGGAATTTGTGGAACACCTCATTTCCCGAATGTGTCACTATCAGCATGGACATATTAACTCTTACCTGAAGCCCATGTTACAGCGGGACTTCATCACTGCGCTGCCAGGTGAAGCAAAGGCACGGGGCCAGGGTTTGCTCAGGGGTGTCTGGGCTCTTGGGAACACCCTCCTCACATCCCTTACAGACACAGAGCTGCTCCCCGGTGCAGGGAAGGGCAGCAGGGTGGCTGAATCCCTTCTGTGATTAATTGAATTGGCCACTGGATGCCAGTGTTGTTCCACGTTAAAGAGTTGGACTGGTGTATCCCAAAGAGTTTGTGCTGGAATTGGAACCGAGTTGTCACAAGAGTTGTGTGTCTGCAAGCCTCGGTCTAAACTCCTTTTCCACACAAACCCCACAGGTACAGGAAATACTGCCAGAGGTGTTTTAGTTCAGGAAGTCTTACATTTGAATGTCGTTCTGAGTTTCTGCTTAGATGAGTGCATCTGGTTTGCCTACTCTTGTTGCTGACCTGAGAGCAAAAACACTTGAGGATTTTTATTGTGTTGTCCAGCCCTGATTCCTCCTTTCATTTCCTCAGAGCTGCTTCTGACACCTGGAAGTGTCAGCCTGTGTTGATATGTTCAGATATGAAATCTGGGTTTTTTTTCACAAAAATGCAGAGCAGCAGTAGGTGGATATATCAAGTCTCTAGGTTGTAATCTGCTGCTAAGTTGTATTTATTTTTCCATTAATTTTTGGAAGAAATTGTTTCTCTGGATTTTTGCTGCTGGGAACGGTGATTCATTTGATTCTTGGAAAGGGAAATGCGTGGACATGGTGTGCAGGGCAGGAGAGAAGCCTGGGATGAGGGGTCAGTGTGTTCTGTGTGCCACTGGCAGCACCGGGCACAGCTTCACCCTGCAGTCTGTGAGTGCCAGGACAACGCTGGGCACTGAGGGTGGAACAGGAGGAGACACAAATCCTAAAAGGAACTGGAAACTGCTATTTTATTTTGAGCACAGGGAATATTGAAGTAAAGTCTCTGTAAAGGTTGGTGGTACTGATGCTCCTGTAGCCTTGGTGTGTTCGTGTGGGAGCCTTCCTGGTGTGTGGGACAGGATCTGCTGCCATGCCAGGGCTTCCTGGTCTCTGTGGTGCTGCAGTTTCACAAAACCTGGAGAATTCCACTTTTGGTGGTGCTGGGAAGGATTTTGGCTCCTCTTTCAAACGTGGTTGAAAAGAACTAATTCCATGGAGGGGAATGAAGAACATAGAGCAGGGCACAGGAAGTGATAGGGAATTTATACGTGCTCTGTTTTCTTAAAAAAGAAGCTTAAAAAATGTGCAAGAGGGCTCTGAAAGGGAGGGGTGTCCTTGCTCCCCAGATCTCTGGTTCACAGGAGTGACTTCAGAGAACACTGAGCTTGTCTGGCCACGCAGGAAAACTGTGTGCTCCTCATTTCCTGGGCAGAGCTGGCCCTGCAGGGACTGTGGCTGTTCCTTCCAGCTTGATCTCAAAATACCCAGTGCTGATTTCTCTGGGAGTACCTGGGATTTACTAAAGATAAATAGGGAGTCATGGTGATCACAGAGTCACTGGGCTTGGAAAAGCCCTCCCAGGCCATCGAGTCCAAGCTGTGCCTGGTCCCCACCTTGTCCCCAGCCCAGAGCACTGAGTGCCACCTCCAGCCCTTCCTTGGGCACCTCCAGGGATGGGGACTCCAAACCTCCCTGGGCAGCCCCTGCCAAGGCCTGAGCACCCTTTCCAAGGAGAAATTCCTGCTGCTGTCCACCCTGAGCCTCCCCTGGCCCAGCCTGAGGCCGTTCCCTCTCCTCCTGTCCCTGTTCCCTGGGAGCAGAGCCCGACCCCCCCCGGCTGCCCCCTCCTGTCAGGGACTTGTGCAGAGCCACAAGGTCCCCCCTGAGCCTCCTTTTCTCCAGGCTGAGCCCCTTTCCCAGCTCCCTCAGCTGCTCCTGGTGTGACTGACTCTCCAGACCCTTCATGTGCAAGTCTGATCTTCAAGTATAATTTTATTTTGTTTGCTTTTATACCTCAGGGCTGATACAGAGTTATACAGATCTTTCATGTTGTATATTTCTGCCTAAGAAAATTTTGGGAGCTGTATAAGGTGACAGTCATTACACCACATTTGTATATATCGAAATACATCTTTACAACTTCTGGTGCTTTTTTCCAATGTAAATACTGGGAATTGTTCCCACATTCAGCCTTCCTTGAAGGTGCTGTGGCGTGCGAAGAACATCTGTCTAAATTTATCCAGGAACTTAATCCGAGCTGATTGAAATCGATGCCGTGTTGGGCTGCAGTCACATTAAAGGGTAGCAGTGGAGTACCACTCCCAGGCACGTGGAGGGATTTTTGGGGTCATCCTGTGCAGGGCCAGGAGTTGGAATTGGTGCTCCTGGTGGGTCCCTTCCAACTCAGGGTATTCCATGATGCCTTTTTAAAAGATGTTTTCGCTTGTCTTAAAGAAGCCAAGTTGTTTTGTTTTAAACAGAAGTAGTTTTTGCTCACTGCTGTCCTGACCAATTTTACACCTGTGAGAATGTCAGAAAAATGGAGGAAGAGTTGATGGGATCTGGCTTGACTTGTGTTCAGTGACAGAGGGTAACTGTGGTGTGTTTCCTGATCTCAGTGGCTGTTTTGTGTCTAATGGTGATCACATTTAGAGAGCTGACATCCCACATTTGGGTTTCATTTTCTTACAAAGTGATATTTATACACGGACCTTTGAAATCCCTGTGAATTTTAATTGTTTGAATTTATTCTCGAAATTCACCCAAACCTTCAGCTGGTCCCTCTAATCAACAACAGCTCTTTTTCACCATTTTCTGTAAAACTGCAAAAAGAGGCACGAGAGATGGGAGTCGTGTTTTCCTTTGGAAAGTCTACCAATAGATGTCAAATTCATTTTGCTTCAGAAAAGGAGTAGATTTTAGTACCTATTTCAGAAACTTTCTAAAACAAATCACTGTCTTTTAATGTAAAATAGGGATATGCAGCTATTTCAGGCCTTAATGTGTCTTAAACTTAGTCCTGCATGTTGGCTGACATGAGTCTAGTGGGCCTGTCCTTCGTATCCGTGCTTTGGAGCTGTTCCTACTATGTTAATGAGGGTAAATGTTTCACTTGACATCTCTTTTGGATGTGGCAGTTTAAATCTGTGCACTTCTGCTAGCAGTGGAACTCTTAAGAATAGATTGGATGGCAGAGCATTTGTGTGCTCTCAGTGTGGGACTTTGGAGGCTCTGTGTGTCCACAGAAGATGAGATTGGCAGATGTAACTTCAGAAAACAGTTTGTGACTCACTAAAAATCTGATTTCAACTGGTTTTGTGGTCAGTGTTACACAGCACTGTGACAATTGGGCATCTTGATAAAGAAAGGGCTTTTGCCCAATGATTCCCAGTTGGTCCTTGAAGCTGAGTGAGATCTTGGATCACAGTGGGCAGGCTGTGTGAGCCAGGAGGGCACAGTGGGCACAGCCCCACAGCGACAGCACACGAGTGGGAGATGCTCTGGGGTGTGGGAGCTGAGTGCAGTGACATGGATAAAACTTCCATGTATTGGTTGCTGCTTTCTGCTGCTGCTCAGGTTTATGAAGGCCATGTGAAATTCAGTGTGCACTGGAGGACTGTATGAACACGCTTTCTTCATGCTTTAAAAAAGTAACAGTAGTTCCTTTGATTTGTCAGGACTATTTGAAGCCTAAAGTGGGCTGTCGTGAGATAAAGTGGAAAATTAAAAAGGTCGTCATCTCCTGGTTTGAAAGATTTTTTTCATGCCTGGCCAAGGGGCGTATGTTACTCATGAAAATGAAGTTATTCAGCATCTCAGATTCAGGGGAGTCTTGTGGAAAGCAAAATTGCAGGTCCTTTGAACTCAGGAACAGACTTAGCAGTGACTTTTTGTGGGACCGATGATGCTGTGGTTGGAACGTGGACAAGAAAAGTTTGGTTGTTATTTTAAATTCAGTGCCAGTTCATTATCTGAGTGGTTTCTGTGTATGGACCTTTACTCAACAGCAATCCCATTTTTAAGTCAGGCCCCCTGAGCAGGAGACAAGGTCTGGGCAGGGGGCAAACCTTGTGCAGTGTCCCACGAGCTTCGTGTCCTGAGAGGTCTGTGCTGGCAGCTCAGCGAGTTTGTTGTGGTGCTTCTGCATCCTCCCAGCTCCTGCCTGAGCACCCAGAGCTTTGGAGAGGTATTGACTAAGTTAGGAAATCAAATAGTGCAGCACAGAGTCCTGGGTCAGTGGGCCAGAGCCCAATCCTGGCATGTTTCGGGGGTGGTGAGTGCATTTCAGACATAAATCCAGCCCTACTGTGATCTAAAAGGGTCACGGGGGTTGTCACAGGGGATGTCTGTGTGTCCCCAGTCCCCTGATAAGGGGCTCTGAGCGCCTGGTCTGGAGGTGCAGATTATGGAAAGGATTAAACAGGAAAGATGTCCTTGCAGGAAAGTGGCTGCACGATCTCTGCTCACACTTTCCCTGCTCTGTCTGTACTCCTGTGGAGTCCTGTCCATGCTGAGTTCAGTTCTCTATTGTTACATGTGAGGGAAGAGTCTAAGAATCACTATTTCAGCCTTTTATTGCTGCTGCTTAGTAAAGCAGTGCTTGAAGATGACCATCCTTTGGGACTGTGTGCTCAGGAGGAAAAGGATTCTGTGCCCAGAAGTAGCAAAATACTTTCTACTGCTTGAACATTCTGCTGAATTTTGGTTTTATAGAACCACATGGAATAGTTTGGGTTGGAAGGGGTCTCAAAGCTCATCTTGTTTCCACCCCTGCCATGGGCAGGGACACTTTCCATTATCCCAGGCTGCTCCAAGCCCCAATGTCCAGCCTGGCCTTGGGCACTGCCAGGGATCCAGGGGCAGCCACAGCTGCTCTGGGCACCCTGTGCCAGGGCCTGCCCACCCTCCCAGGGAACAATTCCTGCCCAATATCCCACCCAGCCCTGCCCTCTGGCAGTGGGAAGCCATTCCCTGGGTCCTGGCACTCGAAGTTCCTGATGCAGAGGAACTTTCTTGTAGCCCCTTCAGACCCTGGCAGGGGCTCTGAGGTCTCCACACAACCTTCCCTTCTCCAGGCTGAGCATTCCCAGCTCTCCCAGCCTGGCTTTATGGCCTCCTCTGGACTTGCTCCAACACTTCCATGTCCTTACGTGAGGGGGAGCAGAGCTGTGATCCCTGCTCCAGGTGGGATCTCAGGAGAGCAGAGTGCAGGGGACAATCCCCTCCCTGGGCCTGCCCACGCTGCTTTTGCTGCGCTGTTGTGCTGATTCTCCCTCCAGGGCAGAGGAACAGTCCAACAGGCAGAGCAGAGCAGGAGAGGCACAAACCTTGGAGATATTTTGGTGTATCTGTGTGCCCTCACCTGTAAGTGCTGCTCGTAGGAGTGACAATGTTCTCACACTCCTGCAGTGCCCTGCAGCTCTGGATTCTCGTTGTCCTGCGAGGCTGGTGTGGTGGTTTGCTGTGCTCTGACTGACTGGTTGCCTTCGTTTCTTTGTAGAGCAAGGCTTAGATCACATAGCAGAAAACATCCTTTCGTATCTCGATGCCAGATCCCTGTGTGCAGCAGAGCTGGTGTGTAAGGAATGGCAGAGAGTCATCTCGGAGGGAATGCTGTGGAAAAAGCTCATTGAGAGGATGGTACGCACAGACCCGCTCTGGAAGGGGCTCTCAGAGAGGAGGGGTTGGTAAGTACCTGAGCTCACCTTGTGCAGCGTTCTCCTTCGTGAATGCCCTCCCCATGAGCTCTGCCTGAAAGGAAATTGATGGTGAGTGGGTATTGCTGAGCTCCTGATCTCTGCTGGGACTGGAGGCCAAAGCTGTCAGCTCCCCTTTCTGCTCTGGCTTTGTTCCTGTCCTTTGTGTCTGTCACCGTTTTTTCTTGCTTGAGTCTGTGCAAATTTGGAATTNGTTTGTCCCTGTCCTTTTGTGCTCCCATGTCTGTCACTATTTTTTCTTAATTGAGTCTGTGCAAATTTGGAATTTCTGTTTTGCAGGGAGAACTAACAATTCCATCAAGTCTCAAAAAACATTTGCAGAGCTTTTTCTCAAGTGAATTATTTCCAGTTCAACTTTTGTTTTGTTTTGTTTTGTTTTGTTTTTTTCTTAAAATGTAAAGTAGCAGCTTGGGCTGCAGAAGCCTCTCAAAGAGAAGCCCTTGCTGTTTGTGGCAGTGGAGTTTTCCTGTCCTTCCCAAGTTTCTGGAGAGCTGTTCTGCTTCAGAAACCTGTTTCCCTGTGCTCTCTAGTGGTGTGCCTGAGCAAAGGCACGTACGGAGCAAGGGGATGGCACCCTGCTGCCTGGAAGCCTTGTGGGGCAGGGAATCAGAACTGGAAAACACTGTTATCTTTTTAACCTTGGACTGCTTAAATATTTGTCAAATCGCAGAGTCACAAGGGTTGTAACAGTGATACTGAAAATTCTTCCAAGTGTTTTTGAGAATGTGTGCTGAGGTTTGTTCTGGGCAGGCTTTGCATTCCTGCGAAGTTTGGATTCTTTGTGGTGCACTGAAAACTGTGTTTTTCCTTCTTTCTAGGGATCAGTACCTGTTTAAAAACAGACCAACAGATGGGCCCCCCAATTCGTTTTACAGGTCCTTATACCCAAAGATAATCCAGGATATAGAGGTAGGTGTTCTGATCTGTCCTACCTGCAGAGAATGGTGCTGGTTTTGGGGTTCCAAGGGTGGTGAATTTTGGAGCAATGAATCTGTGTCACTACTGCTTTTGGGATCATTTCAAAAACACCCTCAGCAACTCCCTGCCACAGCAGGTGCAGTGCTGTAGATGTTAACAGCATCCTTTTTGAATTTAAAGAGTTTTGAAACGTTCTGGGACTCTGGATTTTAATAAAATAGCAAGTTTAGGACACACTACTCCAAGATAATTCCATGTATTGGAGAATGTTCAATATATTGGCCACACTCACTTAAAAGGTGATCTGAGGTTGATCCCTTAAACACCAATTATTTAAAATGTAACTTATTACTTCTAAAGCAGTGACTGATTGTTACAGATACAGCTTTGGTCCCCATATGGGATTTTTCCTCTCCCCAGTGGTTTGGTGGGAACAGTAATCAGTCCTATGATGATAAACCCACAAGGGCATCAGTGCTAAAGAAGCTTCAGATAGAAAATTTTGCTTATCTTGTTTTGAGGTTTACAGAGCGGGGCTTGCTCGGTGGTTTTGAAATATTTCTGATAAATCAGGATCATCCCAGTGTTCTGCCAGCAGGAGAAAATGTGTCTTGCTCTGTTTGCTGTACCCACCACAAAGCTCTGAAGTTACACCACAGACTGTCATGGATTTATTTCAGGATGGGAAATTATTGGTCTGAAATTCATTAGTGGGGAAATATGTTTTGATGTTGAAGACAGATGTGAACTAATGGAATCACTCTGCAGAATGGCAAATGGCAATTTGTGCTGCTTGGCACTCAGGAAACAAAATTATCCCAAACTCTGAACCCAGCTGTAAAATGGTTCTGCTGGCAGCCATCGTGCACTTTCCAAATACCTTTTAATAAAGCTTGCTGCATCATTTATAGACATTCAGAGATAGAGAACTGGGCATGAAATGCACCCTAGGCAAAATATGACCAAACTTGATATTTACCTGTGAGCTGAATGATCCACTTTATTATTTGAGGGAATTCCCTTGTAGAGAATGAGAGTGATACTGCAATGATAAGAAGCCTATGGGATTAAGAGCTTTTAGTGGGATATTTTCTTGCTTTCTGCACAATTCTGACCTATTTCTGTAAAGAAAATGGGCAAAAAGCAGCATGAAAACCTTTGCATGGAACACTAAACCAGTTTGGCATTACTGTAACTCACACTTTTAATTCACTTCTGAGTCTCATTTGTGTGAGTGGAACATTTGTGTAGGCATTGTTGTTATTAGAGATGGAAGGACTCCTTGAAGGTGTTCTGAGGCCTTTGGAATCATCCCAGTCTGCTCTTTAATGCTTTGATTCTTTACTTGCTGTAGATTTGCTTCCCAGTGCACAGAAACAAAGCCCCTGAATTGAATACTTCTTGCTAGGATGAAACAAGTAGGGAAAAACCCAAACCCCTCGTGCTTCTCTCATCCCCAATATCAATAATAAATATTAAAAAATTGTCAGTCTTGGAACAGCTGAGAGTGGGAAAAGAGTAGGTCATTAAAAATTTAGTAATGAGCATGTTTCTTAAAAAAAAAAACCTAAATTCAATTGCATTAACAATAAATGTATTAAACCTCAAATTAGAGAGAAATTAGACTCAAATTAGGAGAAAAATTTGTACTGCACAGCCTGATCACAGGAGCTCATCCATTCAGAATGGACACAAAACACATTGGTGCTTGCAAGTCAAGAGAGCCAGATTTCCAGGCCTCCTTTGAACCCTGAGTTTCTTTGCTAAACAGCTCATGGCAGTTTATTTTCCATTCAGTGAGGCTTGGGTGGCTGCTGTGGGGCTGTGGGATGTGCAGCCAGGGCTTGTCCCTGGTATGGGGTGGGGCTGGAGCCCAACCTCAGGCGTTAAAAACCACCCCAGGAATGAGCCTGGGAATGAGCACGGGGTGACCTGGGGGCTGTTGCCGTGGTTTCTGCCCGTTCCAGGCTGTCTGTCCATCCAGCTGCTGCTGTGTGTGCTTGCTGTGCTTCCCGTGCCATGCTTGTATCCCTGAGGGTGTTAAATATTCCCGGCCGTGCTGGCAGCTCCCGGCTGCCTCAGGCTCAGGTGGAGCAGGGAAGCACAATCAGGGCTGTGAGGGAAAATCCTCTGCAGTTCTCTACCTTCCCTTCCGTGCTTGGCTACAAACCATGAACAATTGGAGTCCTTGGTGGCTGTCAGTCACCTGGGATGGGATTGAAGGTGTTGGCAGTGACCTTCCCACCATCCACGGCCCGTGGGCGCTTGGGAAGCGCAGCACACCTGGAATCAGCCAGCACCTGCCGGCCGTGGGCTCCTGCCCCTGCACTTCCCTGGAGCAGGGGTAAGGGGAGCCCTCTCTGCCCAAATCCAGGGAAGAAATGCATCTTTGTCCAGCCTCCCTGAGTGAGGAGTGTGTGTTGGAAGGGCACTGGTTAATCCCAGAGTCGGCAGCGCTCCCTTGGCGCGGGCAGCGCGTTTCCCACTCCCGGTGCCTCGGAACTGCCGGGCTGGAGGGAGGGCAGGAGAGCAGGACAGGGGGACTGTGCCACAGCAGGTTTTCCCCTGCTCACATATTCCCTCCAAGCCCTCTGAAATATTGCTGCTTGCCAGCCCTCCGACCTGGAGAGGGGTTGGTGTTTGTGCTAATAGTCAAGGGACCCATAATTCTTCCACTTCCAAAAGTCTATTAGAATTTTTCAAATAAATCACCCTTTAAAGTACTTTTCACAAATTGCTTCCCTAAAGGGCTGTCAAAAGAAGCTTTTAACACTGTTTAAAATGTAGAGAGTGAGTACCAATAACAACCAAACTTAGCTTTAAGATTAACTTTTTCCTCCTCTTCCTGTATTTAAGCCTGAAGTTGCTCTTCCACAGTTTTGTACTTTCCCCATTCTCCCGTGTTTCACAGCAATGTGCAGAAGCTCTTAAATGAGACTTTCATCTTAGCTGTGATGAAGAATTTTTTGTCTCTGAATACCAAAATGTTTTTTCTTTAAATATTTGCCTGGATCTTTAATAAGATCTTCCTGTTTCTGTCAGAGGGTCAGCATTTAGGGAGCCATATTAGCATTTATAGAATTATATACCTGTTGTTAAAAACAAATCCAAAGGATTTGATTTTTTTAATACAGTAAAATATATTTGGTGTAGCACAAAAATCTTGTCATTTGGTATTTTACCACAAAGGTTTACCAAATTCTGCTAGATTGTTTCCAAGGGTGAGGGTTAGGAATTTACTGCAGCTGGTGCTAAATCGGGTTGTGGGCAGCGATAAGCTCAAAGCAGAATGTGCTCTCTGACTGTCAGAATTTGAAAAATAATCCCAAACCTGAATTAACAATTGGAAGGAAAAATGAGGAATGATAAACAGCAAATTTGAATTCTTTCCCTTGGGATCTGCTTGTGGGTCAGAAGTTCATGCAACCACGAAGTGGTGGTAGCTGAAGGTGACACAGGCAGGGATTTGGCAGAGGGAGCTTCCCTTGCCTCTCCAGAAATGTCGTGGTGCCAGTCTCTGTTTGTTTCATGCCAAACACATTTTAGGAACATAATGTCACTTCTGAAGTCATTGGATTTGAAAATAAGAGGACATTTAGAGATCTGAAACCAAATTCTTGGAAAGAGATGGTTACTCCCCACCTCCACTGTGAAGCCAAATATTTCATTAGGTTTCATTTCACTAGAGGTGGTCCAGTCCCTCCAGACGTCTCCAAGTCACATGCTGAACTGCCAGGGTTCTTTAGGAACCTTTTTTAAAGGGCAGACCTTTCTGGATTTGGATGTGGGGGTTTATGCTGGGAAACTGGACTTGGTTTGAGACCTTGTGTGCGGAGAGCCCCCGGATGGAGCGGGGTGTCCTGTGCGGGGTCGGCTGTTCCAGGGCACAGTGCCAGGCTGGGAAGTTTAATCCTGCTGATTCCAGAACCCCGAGTCCCTGGAATTTTTCCATATTATTTGTGAAGCTTGGCCAACTATAGTGTTGTCCCCTCAGGATTAGCACAAGTATCTATTTCTGGTGATGAGTTGAGAAGACTTTATTCCATAAATGTTCCCCTTCTCTTGAGGCACATGGTGAGTGCCCTCAGCTCGTTTCCATGGAGACTTGGGTCCACCTAATCAAGATGAGAATTAAACTGTGGTTTTTGTGAAGACTTAAGGAAAATGTGGTGCCAGGCCATCAGATAAACACTCTGTGTTCTTGTGATTTCTGAAAAAGTTCAGGTTTTAGGACTGGAACTGAAATTTTAAAGCCTCGGGACAGTTTGAAAAGGGGAAAAAGTCAATTCTTGCCCTAAGTCCCTGCCAGCATTGGGAGATGGTTGTTTATGAAAGTTGCAGGGTATAATTTCTGAGGGAAATGGGTTTGTTTAGTACTGCTCTAATTATGATGCTGGAGAAATTTTATGTGCATGTGTGGGGAGAAATCTGGTCAGCATTATATGCCTAGAAATTTTTTCAGCCAGCCTTTGAAATCTCTATTCCACAGGCACTTTCCAAAAAGCATTTCTTAAAAATGAAGCCGGCTTTGGAGCGGGAGGGACTGAGTTCTTGTGGTGCATGGCACAGATTTCAGCTCTCTCCTCTGAGCAGGGCAGAACTCCCCTTCCAGCTGCCCCAGCCACGGGGTGGGGCCCTGGCTTGGCTCTTTTGCTTCCCTTTGCCCACGTCACTCCTGCTTTTTAACACAACTGGGCTGGAGAGCAGCCCCTGGAAAGGGACCTGGGGGCTCTGGTCAGTGGCCAGTTGGATCTGAGTCAGCAGTGCCTGGAGCCAGCAGGGACATCCCTGTCCTGGGGGGTCGGGGCAAGGGAGGGATTGTCCCTGGGCTGGGGCAGCCTCCCCTCCAGTCCCGGGGCAGTTTGGGTGCCCCAATATCAGAGAGATCCAAAGCTGTTCCAGAGTGTCCAAAGGAGGGAGCCGGGGATGGGGAAGGGTCTGGAGGGGCCACCCGAGGAGCGGCTGAGGGCACGGGGCTGGTTCAGCTGCAGCAGAGGAGCCTGAGGGCAGAGCTCCCCAGAAGGACAGACCTTTCAGGGAAGAGCAGCTTTGTCCATCTGCATCCTCCTGTTGCAGGACTCCTGAGTGGGAGTTGAGTGGGTTCTTTCCTCCTTACCTGGGGAAGCAGGACAGCTCATGTCAGCTCAGGCTGGCCAGCACAGCCCCCAGCCCCCAGAGACAGAAGCACAGGGGCGAGGTGCAGCTGCCCTTGGGGTCATCCCTGTCTCTCGTGCCCTTCCTCAGTGGTGTGTTGTGCCTCCCTCAGCACATCAGGCACTGCCAGCACCCACATGCTTGGGTCCCAGTGCTGAGTGACTGTTCTTTGGGTCTGAGAGTGCAGTTCATGTTGCCTTTTTTATTCTGGTTTGCCTAAGGTGTCTAACAGCATTCTGACACTTGGAGAACACAGAGTCTTTTCCTCAGGCTTGGTTCCATGGTCAGTATTACACTGTCAGCTTTCTCCCAGAGTCATCCCTATATTCCTTGCTTGTCAGTGGGCTTTTAATGCAGTTTCTCCAAGTCTGCTCTCCCTCTGTAAGGCATCAGCATATTCCACTGCCCAGACTGGTCTCACTCAGCATTGCAGGGTCGATGTGTGCTTTGAAAGTGGGGCTGTAGCAGGGGATCAGCAAAGCTGCAGCGAGGGACAGAGCACAGGGATGGTTGTGCTTGGTGGCCTTTGAGCAGCTCTGTGCTTAGAGCATCAGCCCCCTGCAGAGAGGGGTCACACTCCTCAGTTTGTATTGTCACATCTGCATCTTACCTAAGCAGATGCAAACATCAGGAACTTCATTTTTAGGTCTTGAATTCTGCTGAGAAACTTGCTAGGAAAAGCTTCCATTTCCTTTTGGTCTGGAGTTGTTTGGGTTTCTGGACTTGGCTGTTTACTCTTTGCTGAGTCCAGCCACAAAGCCACTTCCCTGCAGAGTCCTGGGGAGCAGCCTCGAGGTAATGAACATCTCGTAGCCTTTCTTCTTCAGGCTGATGCAGAGACTGCAAAAGCTCTTGGCCCCTCACTGTCTGTCAGCAGTTTGGAGCCCCAGCAGTGAATTCCAGAGTCAAGCCAGGATGTGGGGAATCCTTCTTCAAGAGCTTGGTGCTGGTTTTTCCCCCTAATTGACTTCAGAGAGTCCAAGAGAGGAAAGACCTCGAGGGTGCAGAGAACCTCATGCCATGGCCAATCTGTCATTTTGTCTTTGCTTATCAAACCCTCTTAACTTCATCATGAATGAAGGATTAAGCCCTCTCTACCCTGGTGACACGAGTTCATTTACTTGTGCCTTCCCTCTGCCACGGTCAGGAGGGATTTTCCTTTTTCCCTTTGAAGAAAGCGTGAGAAGAACAAAGGGTTGGATTTTCATGGCCTAATGCGTCAGGAGAAATCCCTACATACGTAACAAGTGTGGATGTTCCTTTTGCTTTTTCCTGCCCCACTTGTCCTGCAGGAGAATTGTGTATTCAGAGGGAACAGAAACTCCTTGGTTTATGGGATTAAGATAAACCCACTTACTCTGCAATAACATTCACAAGGATAAAAATGCAATTGTTAGCCAAGGAGCTGAACACAGTGTACATTATCCAATGGGAAAAAAACCCCTGTTCCTAGTGGTTTATCCTTAACACTTCCAATGTATAGTTAATGTTCCAGCTGTTGATCCAGATGAATTGCATTTTTTTCACCGTGCATCTTTGCACCAGTGAATATATTCTGGCGTGGTCAAGGCTTGGCTATACCTCTACATCTTGGACTATTTTCTATTTGTACTTTTCTCGCTAAATGCCTTTTTTTCTTTCAGTCCATTTGTGCACCACTTCAGCTGCCAAATGGCTCTCCTGCTGGGGCAAATGCTTTGGCAAGCGCTCGGTCTTTATCCCTTGTATGTCCAGATTTTGTTGGTTGTGCAGCATTTGCGAGCTCCTCGCCGCTGTTGCTCTGGTGAGCTTTTAGGAGAGTGTGAGAAACTGTGGGTGTGAACTCAGGAGACTGTTCTGCTTTTAACTGGGAAACCTGAGTTCAGAGCAGAGGAGACTCTTGAGGGGATCTGTAGAAAATACAGCGGTGGGTGTTGGATATATCAGTGTTGGTTTGGAACCACAAATACGCAAATAAACTGTGGGATTCTTCAGCCCTGGCTCCCCGATGCTTGTAAGAGTCCATGGGCACAGTGATCTCCTCACCCCTCATACCTGCTCGGGGTATCCAGTTAGGATATCTCCTGGCAGGAGGGTGCAGATGAAGGCTTTGGCTCACTGCACCACGGAGCAGCAACCAGAACTTCCCCACAGCAGCAGCTTTCATGTGGTTGCCGGTTCTGCATTAACCATGTTCCTCTCGGAGGGTCCTGCAGTTGCCCACCCACTCAGTCTGTTCAGTCATCCCAAATGTTATTTCTCTGGATGTGCACATCTGGTTTCACTCTGCTGCCCAGGGAAGTGCTGCTGTACATTCTGTGTGTCGTGGCTGCTTTCCCAGCATCCCAGGAATTAAGGCAGCGTGAGGGGATTTTACAAGTCCTCCAAAAACAGGCACTGTTTTCCCACAGTAGCCACACCACATAATGGCTCCGTGGAATGACATCCACTCAGAGAACTGAAGGGTGCACCTGTGTGTGCCTTACTGCCCTCGCAGAGATACACACGAGGCTTCAGTTGCCTCCACCTGAAGCCAGCATTTTCCTTTGGGGAGCAGCTGAAGTAGTGACCCTGTGAGAATTGAGCCAGCTCGTGTCCCGAGTGCCTGGTGAGCACACTTCCACCGTGTGGGAAGCTGTGACCAGCAGCATTTGTGCTCTGTGGGGTTCCCGTTGTGTTCTGGAGCTGTTGGGAGTGGCTGTCACAGGAGGCTGAAGGGTGGAAGTGCTCCTGGGGTGTTTGAGCACTCCCAGCTCCTCTGGCACATGCTTGGGGCAGACCTGTCCAAGAACAGGGCTTTGGGGAAGCTCTCCCTTCAGACTATTCAGAACTGAATATCTGAACATAAATAGTTTGTAAAACTATTTAAATAGGCTGCCTGGGATCTCTGATGCTTTATGTCCTGTGTCTCCAGTGTTGCTATTGCGTGTTTAAAGGGAGGACCTTCAGATCTGTGATTATATTGGTTCCTGCTGTTACTGCCTGCAATCCTCTCCTCTTTCTGAGGGTCAGAGCAGTTGGTGAGCTGCAGTCCTGCCCTCCTAGCCCAGATGAGATGAAGCTTGGGAATTGCCTGTCCTTCCCCCTCCAAGCCTGCATTCCACGCTGAGCAAGGAGGGCGATGGGCTGGGCTGTTCCCTCCAGGGCTGACCCAGAGCAGTGTCAGGTTTGAGCCCAGGTCCCAGCGTGACAATCAGCAGGGCACTGGCTGCCCAGGACAGCTGATCCCAAACCCTCACTGTCCTGGTTTCATTGGCTTCCCCACCAGATTGGAAAGGAGGGGAGGAGTGACCTGTCAGCTGCTCCTCGAGAAGGATCTCTTAGCATTTATGATTTAGACAAATTCCTGAGGCACATCAGGTTTGTGTTAGGGCTGGGTATAATTCTCTCCAAATTTCATAATGGGAGACAATTGAAGGAGCAAGCACATGGAAAACAAAGTGGAAAGTCAGTTTTCCCTTGAAGCAGACGTGTTTTCCTAGAATTGGGATGTCACAGTCACACTCCACTGCTGTCTTTACTGAGGGTTCAGTCAATTTTAGTCTTGGAGGAGCTGCAGAGGTGCCTGCTACTGCTTTGGAAGTTAGGATTATGTAATAAATATGCTTTTCCAAACAAACTGACAGTCTGTCAGCTTCTCCCCAGGTTTCCAGGCAGTGTGTGGGGAGAATCCCAGGGAAAGAGCTAAACAGATGGCCTGTTCTGGTGAAAGCATCCCAGCCTGCCCAGGTGCTGCAGGTGTTGGCCTGGGATTCTGGGCACAGATTCTCTTATGGTTGAGTTAGGATCTTCCTGTCCAAAACCCAACATTTCTTTGAATCCAGCATGGGTTTTCCAACAAGGGAATAAAGCTGATTAAGACCTGAAAATCATGCTGGTTCTGCTGTGAAATAGTTTGCAGCTTTTTAAGGCATGTCAGGTCTCTTTCCTTTAAAATATCTCTCAGAATGAAAATGTTGAGAATTATCCTTCCACAGATTTTAACTGGGGGGGAGGAAAGCAAGTTTGGGTTATTTGGAACCTTATCGTTTTGAGCTTTATTTTTATCAGGGTTTTAGGTACTTTCAGGAGGGTTTCGTATCTCAAAACCCCTTTCCAAGGTGTGTAACTGCAGTTAATGGGTGACATGGCTGGGTAGGGGAAGGGAAGGCCCAGGAAATCCCTTCACCCACGTGTTGCACTCAGCAGTTCTGTAACGTTGGTCACTCAGGTGAGGCTGGGCATGGGAGCTCCTGGTTTCATCTTTGCTGCTTTTGTTGGTTGGTCACATAAATATGGGGGGAAGCAAAGGGTTCTGGAATGTGTCTCTGTAATGGCTCCTTGGGAAATTCTCATTGAGGTTGGTTGGCCGTGATTCCCTCCATAAACACAGCCTTTGTCACGACAAATTACAGAAGTGCTAATTCTAGTTCATTGTGGTTTGTGTGCATTTATTGGGAGCGGGAGAAGAGATTTGTTTTAAATCCTTCAGATTCAAGGATGGCGTGTGTGAAAGTGGGAGGCTGGGGGGGCGTGGGGCAGTCCTGCTGCAGCCTCAGCCCCAGCTGCTGTCTCTGCCCTCTGGCCAGACTATAGAATCCAACTGGAGGTGTGGGAGGCACAACTTGCAAAGGATCCAGTGCCGCTCCGAGAACAGCAAAGGGGTCTACTGTTTACAGTACGATGATGAGAAGATCATCAGTGGCCTACGAGATAACTCCATTAAGGTGAGCCCTTCTCTTTGTCCTTTCCCTGCAGGTGAGTGGGGTTCTGCCCCGGAGCGCCGCCTGTGCTTCCTGGGTGTCCCCTGTCCCTGCATGGGACAGTGTCTGTGTGTGTGCTTGGTGAGGGTGGGGTGTCTGAGCCTGGCAAAGTGCTCACCTGCACTCTGCTCTGGAGGCTCGGGGCACTGCCAGGGATCCCTGCCACCGACTGCAAAGATGTGCCTTGAAATCAGCGTTCCCACAGCAGGGGGGAGTCTCTGGGTGCTGCTGTCCGTGGCTGTGGCTGTTTCATTGCCAGCAGTTTGCTTCCACGCTCATCCTCCCTGGCACTTCCTTTGGCCAGACAGGGCTTGATCTCCTCATGGTGATTGGGTTATTTCACTGTTCTCTCAGAAACTTAGATGAAAACTGCCTTAAGCTAAAGGGAAGGACAAGGCCCACTGATGGGGCAGCCTCACCCCTCAGGGAGTCTCTGGTTTTCCTCCTTTCTTTGCAGCTGTGACAATGTTCAGGTTCCACGTTCTTGATGCTGATAAACCATTTACCCTTCTTGTTTCTAACAGATTTGGGACAAAACAAGCTTGGAATGTTTGAAAGTATTAACGGGACATACTGGCTCAGTTCTTTGTCTGCAATATGATGAAAGAGTTATTGTAACTGGATCTTCAGATTCTACAGTGAGGTGAGTGTTAAGTTCTTGCACAAAAATAATTGGAGTATCAGGGCTGGGAATATTTTCAATAATCTCTAAATATCAGAAAACATCCCTAAGATGAATGTGATATTTGTATTCCAGAAGATATTCAAGACATTCATACTTGGCAAAGCATCATATTAAATTAATTTTTTTTCCAAATCTATTTTGTTCTTTTAGCATGAGGAATTTTGAAGGAATATGACCTGAATGATTCAAGGCATATCCTGAAGTTTTGGAGTGGCTGATGGCCAGCTAGACAATAATTTCTTCAGTTAGGGTTTCTTGTACTGCCCTCTAACACCTCGTAGCTGTGGCTGTTTCTGAGAGGGCGTTCGGTACCCTTGTGTTCAGTACTGCCTGCCTGCAGTTCTGCTGGCACTGAGGGCACTTCAGCACCATCTCCCTGCCTTCCCCAAGCCCTGCCAGGGGTTAGCCAGCCAGAGCTCTCCCTGGGAGGCTGGAGCAGGCCTGTGCACGTTCACACCCCGCAGAGCCATCGGCCTCCCTCGGGGTAACGCCGTTCTCTCCCGCAGAGTCTGGGATGTAAATACAGGTGAAGTTCTGAACACGCTGATCCACCACAACGAGGCCGTGCTCCACCTGAGGTTCAGCAACGGGCTGATGGTGACGTGCTCCAAGGACAGGTCCATCGCCGTGTGGGACATGGCCTCCCCCACGGACATCACCCTGCGCCGCGTCCTGGTGGGGCACCGGGCGGCCGTCAACGTGGTGGACTTCGATGACAAGTACATCGTGTCGGCCTCGGGGGACAGGACCATCAAGGTGAGTGGCAGAGCTCTGCTCCAGGGCTGTGTGGCTCCCCAGGAAAGCCTTGGAGCAGCTCAGGGGTTCAGGAGCAGTTCTGGCCCCGTGCCTTTCCGGTGTCTCTCGGTGAGCGGCGTCCTCTCGCCGGCTCCTGGTGACTTTGGGCACGCAGCTGCACTGCAGTGTTTTCATGGCTTCTGCTGTACAACTGCAGAAAAGCAAAGCCCATTTGCTGTTTGAACTCTTTAGTCTCGAGATCACTTGCTCTGTTAAATGTGGCACATCCTGTGCCTTTTTGCAGTGGTATTTTTAATTTCACTTGGCAGTTCTGTCCAGACATGAAATTCCTCAGCAGTGCCTTTCCTCACCACGCCTTCCCAGCAGCTCAGCCAGCCTGTGCCATGTTTGAAGGATTCAGAGGCTGCATTTGAAGGCTGTTACATACCAGAAGATTTGAGTTACCCAGAGCGCACTAATATAACAAAGGCATTTCCACCCTGCCCTCTCTGAACCAGAGCTGCCTTAGCCTGGGCCAAGAAGTTCTTGGCAGTTCCATGTCCAAATCTCTGCCAGAGATCCTGCTGCACTCTGTGTTGGAAAATGAGCCACTTGATACTCTGCATTACGACTTCAATTCCAGTTCATTAAAAATGGGCAAAGTTGATTGAATCCATTAATGTTAAGACCAAGCTTCAAGGCCACGTTTGGACCTTCTCTTACTAAGAGCTTCCTAGTAATTTCTTTGGTAAAAAATGTGGGGGTTTTGTGTTTGATAACTCAATTTTTAAAAATGATTCTTAACTTACCAAGTTCAATCAAGTTTTTGAAATCATTTGGAGCAGACTCTGCCACCTGAAAATACTTGATATACAGCTCCCAGCTCTTAGTGCCACAGCAGTGCCTGTGGCTCTGTCACTGCTGGGTCCCCGCTGGTGCCCGGGCCCTGCTCTTTGCTTCCAAAGATGCTCTGTGGGTTTTCACTCCTCTGCCCAGCAGGGCTCAGCCTCAGGCCTGTCTGTCTGTGAATTCATAGTGGCCTGTTTGGTGCAGCTCTGAGGGGTTTGTCCCATGTCCCCAGGTGTGGAGCACCAGCACGTGCGAGTTCGTGCGGACCCTGAACGGGCACAAGCGCGGCATCGCCTGCCTGCAGTACCGGGACCGGCTCGTGGTCAGCGGCTCCTCGGACAACACCATCAGGTGGGTGCCACCTGGCTGGCCCTGCGTGACAGGGGCCTGCTGACCCGAAAACAGGATTTCCCTGCACTTGGGGGCTGCACAACCTCCTTGGCATGGCTCACCATTGGAGCAGATGGTTTGTGAACGGGGCTCACCTCAGCGTGGGAGTAAACGTTTCACAGCCCCGTGAAAGAGTGGGACACTGAGGTTTCAAAGCGATCAGAACCTCTGATCTGCTGCTCTATCACCTTGTCTTCTGCTGGCAGGGATGGGGAAGACACTGATCCCTGGTTTTCTTATTTTCTGAACTTCAGCGGTTTACAGAGAATAGAAAAAACTTGTTAGAATTTCCCAGAATAACCCACGTGTGAGCTTCGCTCGCGTGTGATTTTGGATGTTTACATTAATTTTGGTATATGTACTGCTTGTGGATGATTGACACCTTTTTAATGACTGACTCGGAGTGACACCTTTTGAAGCAAATTACATAATTACATACCTCCCCCAGCAAACCAGGCAGGAGGTGCTTAGCCCTGGGTGTGGGAATCAGCCTTTCTCCTGTGTTCTCCCCAGGCTCTGGGACATTGAATGTGGTGCCTGTTTAAGGGTATTAGAAGGCCACGAAGAGCTGGTTCGGTGCATCAGGTTCGACAACAAGAGGATTGTTAGTGGAGCCTACGATGGGTAGGTTTGAAAGCAGTTCTGAAAAATTCTGCCTTTCTCTTGTGGGGCTCTGAGGAGTCTTCAGACCATTTCTGTGGGGCTGAGGGCAGGACCCCCCTCCCTGAGCACCTCTGGCTCGCTCAGTGTCTGAAGTGCATTGTGGATTCCTGGCAGTTACATCCATATCCACATATCCACATATCCACATTCTCCATTTCTTTCTCTGCCTGGAGAGTTAGCGACAACAATTCTGGACCTGGGTTTGTCTGTAGCCTTTTACTTGGGGTCAGTGTCTGCCTGGGGTCGGTGGGCCCAGCTTCATTCCCACATTCCAGAGGGGTTTGTGTGTGCATTGTCAGCTCATCTGTCACAAGCAGCACAGAGCCATCACTGCAATGGCTGCTGCAAGCACACCCCAAACGACCTGGCTTTTACAAGCTTGAGCATTCATATTTCTCACAGTGTGCTTGACCCTGGGGAAGTAGCTGTAGGGAAACCTGGCAAGCTTTCCAGGGCTTTGGATGTTATTTTCTAAGCTTTCAGAACGATTTTGTTCTCTCACTTTTAGGAAAATTAAAGTTTGGGACTTGCAAGCTGCTCTTGACCCTCGTGCCCCAGCAAGTACATTATGCTTGCGTACATTAGTGGTAAGTAAAAATCAATTAATTTGGGGTTGTCTGGGGTGTTTCAGTGCATTATTATGGGATAGACGGGACTGTCAGGATGGTTTATGAAGTCTGGAGTGCTTAAGAATGAAGAAAAATGTATTGTCATATCCTGAATGATTTGCATCCGAGCTGAAATGAAAGATCAAGTTTTTCTGGTTTGAGATTCTCAGATACTGTTAAAAGAAAAAGAAATCATCATGATACTGTATCAAATCACTCTGGTTATTGGTGTGTTTCCCTAATATCACTGTAGGGGTGGTTTTAAATTTCCTCTTATTAAAAAAGGGGCAAGAATCTTGTGAGCCTTTCCCAAAGATTTTCTGCTAACCTTTCACTGAAAGGAAGAGCTGGGAAGGGGCAAGGGAGGCTGAGTCCAGCAGAATGCCACAGGAACTCTCAGCCCTTCAGAGGACTGTCACATTTAAGGCTTAAGTTGCTGAAGTTATATTTTTCTTCATGATGAGGGGTTTGGCTTATGACAGCAGACTTAATTAAAAATAGATGGGGGAATGAATTCCTTGTTCTTTTCACCCAAATGTGTGTGGAACTTTACTTCAGGAGTCAGATTGACAAGCCTGTAGCAACTCAGAGTCCTTGACTGTAGGTGATGCACGTGCTTGGTCTTTCCAACACCTGGGGAAGTGCTTCTGGGGCTGGAAATGCTTCTCCTTTTTCTTTCTCTTCACTAGTCTTGGTATAGAGATAAGAATTAACTGTTACTTTATTTAGTTTTAGTGAAAAAGTTGTTTGTTTCTGTATTCTGTGGGTATCCTGTAGCTCAGGTCCGAGTTTGGGATCCCTCTGCCAGCTTGGGTCAGTTCTCCAATACAGGCAGAGTCCTCACTTTACATTGAATGAAACTGGGTGAGCAGGACTAAGGGGAGAGCCTTGTCTGGGCTCCCTGTGCCCCTGTGGGATCTGTTGGAAGAGCTGCTGGAGCAGGTGCTCCCCTCAGGTGCTCCCCTTCTTACGGCAGCGTTGTCAGTGCTTGCGGGGTGTGAGCCCCGAGGATCCTCCCAGCAGGGTGGAGCTGGGATGTGCTGTTTTGGGGCTGCACAAAAACAGAATCAGCAGAGAGTTCTGCAGGAGAAGGAGCCCTGGCAGGGCATCAGTGCCAGCCAGGGGCCAGAATTGATGCTCCTTGGTGGACAGGCAGCTTCTGTCTGGAATAACCTCAGCCCGTGGCTGGGCTGGCCCCGCCAAGGGAGGCTCAGGGTGCAGCACTGGATTTGGGAGCCGTGTGTTTTCTGTAAAGAATTTACATACAAAGGCAGCTTTCCTTAAATCTGTGTGTAATTAGGAAGGTGTTTTAGTCAGCACAGCAGGGTTTGAGCACACCTTGTGTGTCCAGGTACCCGTGTGATGACCATGCTCTGCAGTGTTTGTCTCTTGCCTTGCTGACTGCCTGCCTCTTCCCCTCAGGAACATTCAGGACGTGTCTTTAGGCTCCAGTTTGATGAATTTCAGATCATTAGTAGTTCCCATGACGATACAATTCTGATTTGGGATTTCTTAAATGTGCCACCGAGTGCCCAGAACGAGACCCGCTCTCCATCTAGAACATACACCTACATCTCCAGATAACAGTCTGCACTTTACTGCCCTCAGAAGGTAAGGCTCCCTCGTTTGTTGGATCTGGGAGGTGTCTGAAATGTTCCCTCTGCCTGCAGCTTGGCTTAGTCACACAAGCTGAGGTTTTCCTTAAGAAAATAAAACCTTTTTATGCCACTCCTTTCCCTATCTAGTCTTTGTGCGGTCATGCTCCAGCATGTCCTGTTGGCTTCCCCCCTTCTGTAATCCCTCCTGGTTATCATTGGGTGTTCAGGCATGTTAGAGAGAGCTGTCATGGATTCAAAGCATTCCTGGGAATCGAGGAGACTTGGTGCATGGCACAGGCATTCCAGCTGTCCCTGGAAACTGGAGCTGTTGGGAGCTCTCCGGGTACCTGCTGGCTGTGGGGAGCTGTGGGAGGAGCAGTGCAGGGCCTCTGCAGGGACCTGAGCCTTGGGCAGGAACAGCAGCTCTGTGAGAAGCACAAGTGGCAGGGAAAGCTCTCAGGGCTCACCAGCACAGCTCAGAGCTGGATGAAACAGAGCCCAGGAGCTCGCTGTGGTTTGGTTCCCTTTCCCAGCCACTGCTCAAAGCCCTTTGCTGGGAGCGTGGATTCTTTTCCTCTCTATTGCTGCCAACAATTGCACTTCAAAATGCACCTGCCTGTGAGTGCTGGGACTTGGGAATGCAGGCACTGCCCTGCCCAAGCACAGCAGGCTCTGCCCTGCCCTTCCAAAGCACAGCAGGCTCTGCCAGAGCTTCCAAGGAACCAGAGACACCATGACAAGAGGAGCTGGGAGTGACATTGCCCCAACAGGGTGGATTTGTTTTATTTGAAGGAGATAATGAATACTTTGCTTAAACATGGTGTGGAAAGCCTTCCTGTAAGAAGGGATTTCCATGATCTCTCTGGATACGTTTGTCCCTGCTGTGGCAATGTGTTCCTCAGGTTTTTGCACTCCTGCAGGATCTCTGTGTCCTGCTGGAAAATCCCTTCCCTTGTGAAGACGCACTTTGAGGTGCTCCTGCTTAAAGATGAGTTTTCTTTCACCTCAGGAAGGGTTGGCTGCCTTCCCTGCTGCTGAACTCCTTTTCAAAACGCCGGGGCAGTGCCCTCTCTGGGCCTGACCCTTGGATCTGTTGGCACATTGCTTTGCAGGGAGGCTCGGAGCCAGCAGTTGGCCACTGCCAGGCTGAGCTGCCTCTCAGCATTCCTGTAACCAGCCCCTGGAATGAGGAGGATCTCTGGTGCTGTGAACATGAGCCACGTGCAGAATCCCACTGAAGCTCTCCCTTCACAGCAGGTTTTAAGAGCACTGCTGTGAGGGTGGCTGAGTGGAGCTCATGGCCTGGCTCGTCCTGGGGCAGGGCAGGGACACCTGCCAAAGGCTGAGGATGCTCGTTCAGGGTGGGAGTGGCTAAAAACAACTCCGTGGGACATAATTCCAAAACTCCCCAAGGAGCCAGGGCCTCCAGCACTGCCTGCCTGGTTGTGTCTGATCCCAGAGGACACAACTGCATCCGTGTGGAAAGCTGGGTGCTGGCACGGATGCGTCCCCAGGGACCCTGTCCTGCTCCTGGCTTTGTGCCACTGGCTCCAGACCTAAGTGAGCTGCTGCTGTGGGAACTCCAAGGCTTGTTGAACCTGAATGGTTTTCCCTCTCAATGGAAAACTTCCTTTCCTCCTTTCTGAGTAATTCTGTTTTTTATTTTTCTTGCTTTTTCAGGCAGGTAGGACAGGCTGCATTTTGTCAGCAGTCTCCATCTACCTTCCAGTCCTGCGTCAGTGCTTGCTTCTGTTAACTAAAATGATAATTCGAGATGGACAAATTCTGGTTTTAAATTACAGATTGGGCAGGCTTCTTTTATTAGTTTTGATTCATGGAAAAGCCACACACAGTGTGTCTTAAGCACAAAAGAAGCACAGAATCATAGACTGTCCTGAGCTGGGAGGGACCATGGGATCATGCATCCAGCTCCTGACCCTGCACAGACACCCCAACAATCCCCCCCGGGCATCCCTGGGAGCTCTGGCAGCCCCGGGGCCGTGCCCATTCCCTGGGGAGCCTGGGCAGTGCCCAGCACCCTCTGGGGGAAGAACCTTTCCCTGCTCTCCATCCCAAACCTGCCCCGGCCCAGCTCCAGGCGCTCCCTCGGGTCGAGAAATCAGGAGTTGTGTAAAATTCATGTCAATCCCTTGAGCAGCACTGTGCTGCTCCCTTGGCCACGTGGCACTCAGGGCTCTGTGCAGGGCAGTGGGAGCTGCCTTGGGCAGGGGGTTCTGCTGCTCACATCCTGGGAGCTGCTGCTGTTGGGAATGGCAGTCCCTGAGCAGCTATTTCCTCTGCTGCAGAGATGCTGTGATGTCACTTTTTGACAGGTTTGTCTGACTTCAGAATCCAAAAACCCTAAATCTACATAAAATTATGGTCAAACAGCTAATATTTCATCATGACATTTAATGAAACAATTTTATAAGCTTTCAAACATCACAGTCTTGTGAATTTTGAAGCAGCCCTGCACACGTTTTTACAGGCTTTGCAATGTGAGGCTCTTCAAAGTGGATCATTTTTGACAGTCCTGGCAGTTGGCTGTGAGAGTTTTATTGCTTTCTGTTGAATTCCTGTTGTTTATTGTAACATGATAAAAATTGTTACCATATGATAGTCTAATATTCTGGTATTAAGCATTAGGCCTTGGGCTGAGGGAAGGGAAGTCAAGGGGAAGTGCCTAAGGATGTTTTAACCTTTCATGGGAATTTCAGATCAGAAGAGGGAAGCTCTCCCTAGTCCACAAAGATGGTTTTGGGAAGTGGCAGGTAAAATCCAAGCTCAGATTTAATTACACTCAGACCTTACACTGCCTGCAAGCTGATAATGGAGTCATCGGGCTGGAAAAGGTCATGGGGGTATCAAAGCATTTGAGGCTTTTGTCTGTTTTCCTGAAAGCTGCTGAACTTGGGTCCTGTGCAGACCTCCTGCTCTGCAGTGTGAGGAAGAGAGGACAATCCCCTGGCAGTTTTAGGTTGGGTGCAGGGGCTAAGCTGGAGGGTCCCTGGCTGTGCCCACCAGGGCTGTGCCCACCAGGGCTGTGGCTCTGGCTGTGTGTGAGGGAACTGCCCGTGGGTCCCTGCCGAGGCCCAGGGCCATGGAGAGCCTGGCTCCTGCTGCTGTGGAGCTCAGAGCTCACCCCAGAGCCCCTGGGGCAGCTCCCCTGCAGGAGGGGCTGCACGGGCAGCTCCTGGCCAGCAGCCCCCCAATGTGCCCTGCCCTTCCCTCTCAGCCTCGGTGCAAAGGGTGCTGTGGGCCTGAGCAGCTCTGGGTGCTGCTTGCTCTGTGCCTCCTCTCAGTTCACTTGTCTTTTGTCTTTTTCAGGGTTCCACAGTCTTGAACTACTGGATTTTTGGCTACTACATGCCTGAAGATGATTGACAGCTAAAGTCAGAATTGGTTCTAGATGCTGTGTAGATGCAAAGCAGCACAATTCTATATCTAAATTTCTTAATCTTTCCTGCTCTCAGTGGTCGTCTCTGAATTTGCTACAAATTCACTGACTTGGAGTAGATGAATTTCAGAAGCCTATCCTTCCCTGCTGTGAGAAATCCAAAGCTTCACATGTAAATTGTCCGTAGAAACTGAACTCTGATGGCTTGTTTTTCAGATATAAATCAGAAGTCAAGAAAGGACTTGGCCTAATTTATATTGCTTTGCACTTTTGTCTGACTTTAAAGAAAAAAAAAAACAAACATTCTCCAATGAAATTTGGGTGCCAAACACATGCCCAGAATGTACAGAGCTTTGCTTTCCAGTCACCACTGTCCTTTAGGCGTTCCCCATGGCAGGGTCAGAGCCCGTTCTGTTCCATAGGTGTACGTTGGACTCTTAGAAATATTTCTGAATTGCTCAGTAATATTTTTGGATTACAGTTTACTTGTTTCTGCACCAATAATTTCTTTTAAATTAAAGATTCCCTGTAATTCAGGCTAGGTTATCTGAGCTAGTTGTATAGCACTGTCTTTTCCTTTGCCCTGTGCTCTGTACTCGCCGTCCTGCGCTTCCTGATGTTTGCTGTAGCCCCCGTCCCTCCCCGTGTGCTTCCCTCATCTCGGATACTGTGTAAGCATGTAGATACCTTGTACATACAGCAGAGCCTCTGGTGCCGGGCTCGGGATGTCCTGACACGACACACTAACACTCAGCGTGGTGGCACTTGGCAGCAGGACGTCCTGACCCCTGGCACTGGTGGTGACACGATTACCTAGACATTGTCTCTGCAAAAGGAGGTTTTCAGTATTCATTAGTTGGGTTTGTTTTTGGTTTTTTTTTTGTTTTGTTTTTGTTTTGTTTTTTTTTTTTTTTTTTTAATGGGAACTACATATTTTAAAATGTAATTTCTAAACTTTTTAAAAATTAAAAACTGTTTAATTTATGTTCTGTATCTTATATTTTTGTGCCGCGGGATTTGCAGCTGTGTGTCTCTAACAGCAGCGGGGCCGCCCCCGCTGCCGTCCTCGGTAGCATCAGTGTGGCTGCTCAGTGGAGAAGATACCATGGGCCAAAGTTCCATTTATTTATGTTTGGTTTGTGACCCTTCCTGACGGAGGAGAGGAGCCCCTTCCAGTCCGCGCCCTGCTTCCCGTGCCCGTGCTGGCTTCCCGGGAGGATCGGCTGCCGCGTCCTGGCTCCTCCGTGCCTCTCTTAGGGAGCCTCCATAGCTTCTTCTTCAGTTCTCACAGCGTCCCCTTCCCTTGGTGTGGTCACACACCCCCCGCGCTGTCCTTAGGTCAGGAGGAGACGTGGAGCAATGCAAAGTGAGTTTTCCATCGGCACCAGCCCCGGCTTTTGTGTCCCCGTGTGCGCGGAGCCCGGCGCGGCCCGGCCTGTCCCGGGAGGGCACGGCTGGCCCGGGGCTGTGCCATCGTCCCCGGCTCTGTGTCCGTGCTGTGCCGTGCTGTGCTGTGCTGTGCTGGCAGCGGGTGTTGGCCCTGTCGGTTGTTGCCTTTCCCCGTGCGGTGCCGAGGGACGGGGGGAGCCCGAGGTGTCGCCAGCCCAGCCCAGCCCCTCCCGGGGGGGCACCGCAGGGGCTCCCCTCCCCTCCCCTCCCGCCCTCCCCGGGGAGCCCGGCTCCCGTCCCCGTGTTACTCCAGCTATTTATTCATCGAGATGAGCCAATGTGGTGAAGTCCAGAAGAGTAAACTCGCTCCCGAGCGTCCATGAGGTCACTTTTTGGTAAGCTTGACAGTAGTTCGTGCAAGTGTCTTACTTTACCCTTCTCATCTAATAGCTTTAATATTAAACTGTTTAAAAAAGAGACATCTGTGGCAGCCCTGAAGAAAAAGGTTCTTTGTTTCTGAAGAGCGGAGTCCTTTTTTTAAAAATGCATGTGTAAGATTTAAATTCCTGTTTTTCCTTGGGAGATAATGGTATTTGAACATGCAGTCTAAACTTCTTTGTGCTTTGTGTAACATAGCAGTGGACTTTTGTGATTGGCACCCAAGGAACTCGACTCCTGGGATTCATGGTAGTGATCCTGGCTGCACTCTGGACTTTGTTTTGCTAACCATAATTGAGCAACTGTACATTACTGCGATATTAATGTTTCAAAGCACTGGGATAGTCTAATTCTAACTTGTAATTATGTTTGCCAATTATCTGTTTGGAAAGTTGGTGTATGAACAGCTTCTTGAAACTGTTAAATTGTACAGATATCGTTCATGATCTAAAGCTTTGTACTGTGGAATGTGCTTAATAAAAAAAAGTTTGAACTTAATTTGTCAGATGAACGGATGAGCGACGTCACCTCAGCAGAGCTCGGTGCCGGGGGTGAGCTCAGGATGGGCTGGAGCAGCCTGGGCTGACAGGAGGGGTCCCTGCCCAACAAGTGCCCCTCCAGCCCAGCCCCAGCGGGAGGCACGGGGCGTTTGCAGCCCGGACCCGTGTGCCACGGCCCAGCTCCTGCTCTGACCCCGGGGCTGGCAGCTGCCGTTCCACCCTTCCCTTTCCTGGGGCAGACTTTGGGGGGAACAGCGAGAACTGGAGCTGAGCTCATTCACCCCTCACCGAGGTCTGAACCCCGCTGCCTCTGCAGGAACATCACAAGGATTGTTTCTTACTTTACCAAGAGTGCAGATAAAATTCATAAAACATTACCCATCTCCTGGCTTGTTGAAGCAACCTCCGTGCCTTGAGCTGTGCAGAGGAAGAGTCTTCCAGGGCTCGCTGTGACTCAGGAAAAGCTTTGCCTTGGGCTCTCTTGAGCTGCTGTGCCGTGACTCCTTCAGGGTTGGGTTTGGTGGCTGGCTGTGGGAGGCGCTGACCTGGGATGGTTTCGGAGGTGCCATGAACTCTGCTGAGAACATGACCAGTTCTGGCTCAGCGCTGGCAGGGCCAGGCCTCACAGTGGCTCCAGCACAGAGGAGTTTGTGCTCTCCTTGCCCCGCTCCTGCTCCTGGGCGGCAGCGTCGGGAGCAGCGTTGGTGCTGCTCGGGCTGGGGCTGGGGCTCGGGGCAGGCTGGTGCTGCTCGGGCTGGGGCTCGGGCTGGGGCTGGGGCTGGGGCTGCTCGGGCTGGGGCTCGGGCTGGGGCTGGGGCGGGTTGGTGCTGCTCGGGCTGGGGCTGGGGCTGGGGTTGCCCTGGGGCAGGTTGGTGCTGTTCGGGNCTGGGGCTGGGGCTGCCCTGGGGCAGGCTGGTGCTGCTCGGGCTCAGGCTGGGGCTCGGGCTCGGGCTGGGGCTCAGGCTGGGGCTGCCCTCGGGGCAGGTTGGTGCTGCTCGGGCTGGGGCTGCCCTGGGGCAGGCTGGTGCTGCTCGGGCTCGGGCTGGGGCTGCCCTGGGGCGGGCTTGGCGCAGTCCCGTGCCTGGTGCCGCAGGGCTCTGTCAGTGCAGCCCGGCTGAGCTCCTCCCGGCGTTCCGAACGCCTCCCTGGCTGTCCTTATCCAAACAAGCCACAAAAGCTCTGCGATGGATCCGCAGTGTAAACCTTGAGGTCAGGCTTTAACATTCCACCTCACCTGGGTGGCCTTTGGGCTTGGCTGCTCTGTGGGTTTCCCCTTGCAGTTGCAGCCTTTAACAGTGGGCTGTTAATTCCCACCAGAGAACTTCCCAGAGAAGTCGTGGAGGCCCCGCTCCCCTGGGTGCTCCCACCCATCCTGGAGCGATTTGGGGCCCCTTTGGACTCTCCCCTCCCACCAGAGGGTGGGAGCCACACGCTGTCCTGAGCATGGAGTGCCTGTGGCGCTGGGAAATGCCCTGGGAGGGTGGGCAAGGAGGGCAGGGCTGGGCCCCAGGGACCCCCACAGACACAGTGGGGTCTCACTCAGGCCCAGCATCTCCCACCAAGCCCTTCCCAAACTCCCGGGGCTGCCTGCGGATGGGGTTGGAGCAGCACAATTCCAGAGGGAAAACTCCATCCAGCCTGGCCTTGGGCACTGCCAGGGATCCAGGGGCAGCCACAGCTGCTCTGGGCACCCTGTGCCAGGGCCTGCCCACCCTCCCAGGGAACAATTCCTGCCCAATATCCCATCCAGCCCTGCCCTCTGGCACTGGGAAGCCATTCCCTGGGTCCTGTCCCTCCATCCCTTGTCAATTGTCTCTCTCCATGTTTCCTGTCGGCCCCTTCAGGCCCTGCAAGGCCACAATGAGGTCACCCCAAAGCTTTTCCTCTCCATGTGAACAATCCCAGCTCTCGCAGCCTTTCCTCCCAGCAGAGCTGCTCCATCCCTCTGCTCATCCTGGTGCCTCCTCTGGCCTGGCTGCAGCAGCTCCAGGTCCTTGCTGTGCTGGGCCCCAGGGCTGGGGCAGCTCTGCAGGTGGGGTCTCACCTGAGCCCAGGGGCACAGGGGCAGAATCCCCCCTCCTCTGCTGCCCATGCTGGGGACATGAAGGGGAAAAAAGCACTGGAATAATATTAAAAATAAGTTCAGAAAAGACCCTTTTCTGCTCCCCATCCCAGCAGAGCTTTTGCTAAAAACCCCAGGCCAGACCCAGTCTCCAGGAACGCAGCCAGATGTGGCTGTGCCATCCCTGCAGCGGGCAATGCTCCCGAGGGACGCTGCTCTGGCACCCAGGCTCCCCGTGGTGGCCACATGGGCTGTCCCTGTGCCACAGGGCCGAGCACAGCCCGGGCTCGGTGACAGTGACAGGACTCGGGGCTGTCCCTGTGCCACAGGGCCGAGCACAGCCCGGGCTCGGTGACAGTGACAGCACTTGGGGCTGTCCCTGTGCCACAGGGCCGAGCACAGCCCGGGCTCGGTGACAGTGACAGCACTTGGGGCTGCCCTGCCCCGCAGCCCCCGGCTTCTGCTGCTCGGCAGGGAGGGGGACGGAGCCAGCATTGGCTTCTCCAAGCTCCAGCTTTACCCTGGACACTTTAAAAACACCTGTGCGATGCTGTGTGGTGCTGAAACGGGACTCGAGTCAGTTGTTGATCACCCACGCACCAGGACAAAACCTCGCTCTGGGCGGCGGGGGCTCCCTGGCAGAGCTCCGTGCCCTCTGCAGAAAGGCTTTTTGTTCTGCACTGGAGCCGAATTCGGGCCAGGAGGTGACAAAGGTCAGCGGTGATCACCCGAGCCTGTGGGTAAATCCTCCTGGGATCCCTGCGGGCACTGCAGCAGGATCAGGGACTGAAGGGAGTCCAGGCCCCTCTGGGCTCAGCTCTCTGGGCTCACTGTTCCCTGCGTGTTTCCATCATCACTGAACACGGGGCACGTGCCCCCTGAAATCTGGGAGCTCTGACTGGAATGGTTCATTTTACCCTGAGAAGAGTTTTGGTTTGTTTCACCACTGAGTTGTTGTTTTTTTTTTTTTNTTTTTTTTTTTTTTTTAATATTGTAAATAGTAATTTAACAAATCAAAATCGCGACAAAGAGCGATCCCACAGAATTTTCCTTGTGCTTTGTACATCTCTGCACAGGGGCTGGGTGTACCCAGCCGAGCTCCAGGGCTGGGCACCACCTCTTGTCTCCCCTTTAGGAACGGCCCCGCTGCCTTCTCCGAGCACCATCGGCGCGGTGGGAGCGGTGATTAATTGGGAACCGTAATTGGGAGCCGTAATTGGTTACGGCTGCCTCTGGAAGGGTTTGCAGGGACCACCCTCTCTCCCGTCTCGTCTTTCCCATCGTCTGCTCGCGGCTGAGCCCGGAGCAGCCCCGTGGCCGGATAATCCCCCGTGGCAGAGGAATTCAGGGATGGTCTGGGGGATTTCTGTATCGGCGCGGGTGACCCCGATGCTCTCGCAGGTGACCCCGATGCTCTCGCGGGTCTCTCTCGCCCCTGATGAGCTCTGCAGGTCCTGCACTCCGCACCCTGCCCCTCCTCGGGGTGGACTGAGTGGGAAAAGGCACCGGGAGCACTCTGCAGACACCTCGGTGACCCCCAGTGCCGGGGCTGGTTTGTCAGGGGTCAGGGACACCCCACAGGGACACCCCGCAGGGACATCCCGCTGGCTCCTTCCCAGCGCCCCTGGGCACCCCTGGAGCCCGGCACCCGCTCCCGACTGCTCCCAACCCTGTCCCACGTCCCAGCAGCTGCCAGGGGACTCGAGCTGTGCGAGGAAAGGTCCAAACCAGCAGCATTTGGTTGGGACACAACCCCTTCCCCCTAGAGCGGGGTTGCTCGGAGTGAGGAAGGGAAGAGGCCGGGGGGTGCTGCCCCAAACCTTTCCTTTCCCTTGGGTGGGAGAGAAAATCGCTCCGGGTTCCGCACGAGGAGCCTCGGCTTCCGAGGGGAGGGCACAGATGGGCGAGTGCCGGCTCTGTCTGACCCTTCGCACTCCCCGGCCCCCATCCCCTGCTCCTCGGCAGGGCACCGCACCCCTCTGTGCCCCTGTGCCTCCGGTCCTGGCTGCAGGGCACAGGGATGGGACGCGGGGATGGGACGCGGGGATGGGATGCGGGGATGGGATGCGGGGCTGGGATGCAGGGATGGGATGCGGGGATGGGACGCGGGGATGGGACGCAGGGATGGGACGCGGGGATGGGATGCGGGGATGGGATGCAGGGATGGGATGCGGGGATGGGATGCAGGGATGGGATGCGGGGATGGGATGCGGGGCTGGGATGCAGGGATGGGATGCGGGGCTGGGACGCGGGGATGGGATGCGGGGATGGGAGGAGCAGCACGGCCGCAGGGCGAGGCTGGCGCAGGTGCTGGTGGCAGGGAAAGTCTCCTCTGTCCTTCACAGAGGGGCCTCCCCTGTCCCGATGGCACCAATTTCTTGGAGAGGCCAACGTGGCTCTTGCTCAGCACCTCCCGGATGATGAAGGCAGGGGACAGCGACGGGCACAGCCCGGGCAGGTCGTGCCCCTCCCCGAGAGCCATTCCGGGATGCTGAGCCATCCCCACACCCGGCCGGGACCATGGAAGCTGCCGATGGAACCCCCCGGAACCGGCTGCTCCCCGAGGCTCTGCAGCCCCTCCCCAGCAGCNTGCTGCTGGGACCCGGCGGGACGGAGCCCCGGAGCGAGGGGACCCCTTCCCCCGGGGGTGCCTCTGCCCCCGCTGCCCCGGGCCGTCCCCCAGGGGGGCAGCGCGGCCCCAAAGCCGAGCCCCGGAGCCGCCCCAAAGCCGAGCCCCGGGAGCCGCCCCAAAGCCGAGCCCCGGAGCCGCCCCAAAGCCGAGCCCCGGGAGCCGCCCTGCAGTGGGCAACGCTCACAGCCCCAGCCCTGCTGCTGCTCCGAGAGCCCCGGCGGGCACGGGCGATGCTCTGCCCCCAGCCACACTTCGGGACACATAATCCTGACTTCACACTTTTTCCCAGACAATATCTTTCCATATAATCTTAATGATTCCTGCTGCAATAACAAATAGGCAGCCCTGAGAATAACTTCACACTTAATTGCTCGTGCCAAGAATCTCACCACTTGGCCCTTCTCTGGGTGTTTTCCCTCCAATCCATCTGCACAAACAGAAGTGGGCCAGTTCTGCGCCTCAGGAATGAGGAGATAAAAAGGCAATAATTTATTTTTCCACCAAAGCTAGAAGTATTTTATAGAATTTGCTAAAGTTTTTGTTTCAGGAAATTTCATCATGTCTCCAGGAAAAAAAAAAAAAAAAAAAGGCGCCTAATTGGCCTCAGATTTTCTAACTCCCTTTTCATTTTTGTAATATGAGGAGGTCTAGGTCATCTCAAGGTCACTGCAGTTAGTGCTGCTTTAGTGCACCTCTGTGGATACCTCGTTTCTGCAGCAGTTTTTCCTTGAAAAACAGCCCCAGCCTGCTGCTGTAACAGCCACTTTCCTTGGCAACCAGTTGCATTCCTTTAGCATATGGAAATATTTTTTAAAACACATAACATATAGGGCTGCTTGTAGGTGAAATTCTCCAACAGA
The DNA here is from genome assembly GCA_013398855.1 of Mohoua ochrocephala. Lineage (NCBI taxonomy): Eukaryota > Metazoa > Chordata > Aves > Passeriformes > Acanthizidae > Mohoua > Mohoua ochrocephala. The sequence continues at coordinate 73,158 of VZTA01008254.1, forward strand.
AACGGAGCAAATGCTTCTAAGCCCTTTGAATGGTGTTGTGAAAAAAAAAAGCTTTTAACAGAGAGCTGCCATTTCCCATCATCTGCGCTGGGCTCTTGATGTCAAAATAAAATGCTGGTGGTTATCAAATTAATAAAAATGTTTTGCTTGGGAAAAATTTAATTTTGCCCCCCTCCCAAGGCTCCCTGCTGTGTTGCCATGTTGGTTTGCGTGGCTTCAGGTGGTGAGGTCATTCCAGCCTGGGGTTAGCTTGGTTTCTTTGGTCCGTCCCAGTAAAGCTGTGGATTCCAAATCCTTTGTTTTAGAAAAACTTGGTATGTGGTACCCTGAAAATGTAACAAATGCCGAGTCTGCATCTGCTGGGGAAGCAGAGTTTGAAAGGAGGAAGAGTTTGTACCTGAATGACCAGGTTTTTCTGAACAGGTAAGGCTGAAAAGGAGAGGAGGCACCATCCCGGAATCCCAGGATGGTTTGGGTTGGAAGGGACGTGAGAGCTCATCCAGCTGAGCTGCACCCACGCCCTGAGTGGCTGCTCGAGGTTTTCCTTCAGAGGGCCCAGCCCAGGCTGGGATTGTTGGGGGTTTCAGCTGTGGATTTAAAGCAGAGCTGACGCTTCCCACGAGTGCCCCCACACTGCCTCCGCCTGGGCTCGTCCCTTCGTGCTGCTCCTGGCAAAACCTGGCAAAATCCTGCAAATTCACCGAGGAAAAGCCCAAATGCGAATGGAAACTGGAGGGGAAGCCTGGGCAGGTGTGGGGAGGGAAGAGCTCCTGGTTCCTGATCCTTTACAAACAGGGTATTTTAAATTTGCTGAGGAAGGGCAAACTGCCTGGATCTGGGGAGGGGATACATGGAGTGAGATCCTCAGGGATCTGCCACAGCCCTGCTGCATCTCCCCGAGCCTTGGGAAGGCTCAGGGGAACAGGGACCAGCTCCCACAGCCGGGTCAGCTCCGCTCTGCCAAGCTCCTGGTGGCAGCTCCTGCCTGCCAGGCTGGGAAGGGACCCCAGAGCTCGGTGGTGTCGTGTCCATGTCCGGGAAATTAATTACGGGCAGGGCTTGGAAGAGGTTGCTGAGGAAGTGGCTGTGTTGCCACAGGAGAATTTGTTCCCAGGCAAGCGTGTGGTGAGCCAGAGTGCCAGGCTGGGCCCCGGGGCTGGGGAGCTCTGCCTCTGTCTGTCACACAGAAGGGAGAGCCTGCACTGTAGCTGGGGGTGCCTGCTCCGGGTTCCCTGCCCTGTTCCCTCTGGCACAGAGGGGGCTGTGCCTGAGTGTGCCCGTTCATCCTGAAAGAAGTGTTGTCTCTTCACTAGCAGCTCCCTCCCCGCTGTGGCAGAGTGTGCCCAGTGCCAGGGGTGCTCAGGAGAAACCTGTGCTGGTCCAAAGGCAGGGGAGGCCGAGCTTTGCTTTGTACAGATCACATTTCAGCAAGTGGAGAGGCCAGAAACGCCTGCACCAAGGCTTGACAAGGGCTGGAAGGAAAACTGGAACGGAGGGGGAAAAATCACATCTTCAGGGCAAGGGCAGCAATGAAAGCAAGACCAAGATCAGCTCTGTGTGACCAGCAGAGAGAGGCTGGAGAACAAATTAACTTTCCCTTCAAAGCCGGGCTGGCAGGGCCTGGGTCAGCAGCAGGAGGGGGTGACAGGGGCCTGAGCCCGTTCTGACACCGTGAGCAGCACAGTGATGGTGCCCACAAAGGCGTGTGCCCGCCTTGGTGCCCCCTCAGAGCCCCCGGGGCTTGGGATTTGCTCTGCGAAGCCGTAGGGAGCAGCTCATGGGCCTTCCATGAAACACATCCTGCTTCACTTCTGTAGGAGGGATATTCCTGGTCTTGTTCCTGGGCAAGAAAGTGGGCGAGGTGTCCCCCGAGTGCTCCCCTCAGGCTGTTGGGATGCACAGCCCTGGCCCTGCGTGTTTGCAGTTTCCAGCCTGCACATCCCAATGGGCTCCTCTGGAAGGGACCTCAAATCCCACCCAGCCCCACCCCTGCCATGGGCAGGGACACCTCCCACTGTCCCAGGGTGCTCCCAGCCCCAATGTCCAGCCTGGCCTTGGACACTGCCAGGGATCCAGGGGCAGCCACAGCTTCTCTGGGCACCCTGTGCCAGGGCCTCCCCACCCTCACAGGGGGAATTTCTAGTTCAATAATCTCAGCCTACTCTCTCTCAGTTCAAACACATTCCCTGTGTCCTGGCACTCCAGTTCCTGATGAATTGTCCCTCTCCAGGTTCCCTGCAGCCCCTTCAGACCCTGGCAGGGGCTCTGAGGTCTCCACACAACCTTCCCTTCTCCGATCCTCACACCCAGCTGGTTTTTGGGTGATCATGGCCCGGTTTGTTCGCACCTCCTGCTTCACCCTGAACACGTTTTGCCCTATTAGGCAAATAACAGAACTGGAGAAGATGCCAGCAAGGAGCACCGAGTTTTTCTGTGGATGAGTTCCTGCAAACACTCATTTCTAGGAGTCTGCTGGTCAGAACTGGCTGAACAGCCCGGCCCAGTGAGCTCCCCTCGCAGAGTGCTGGTGAATTATTTGCCGTGGCTTGCCCTTGGCTGTTTTCTGAGGGTGATTAATGATGTACCTTGGGTGCTCTTCTCTTGTTTTGCTTTTTCTCTCCATGACCGGAGAACTGAAACAAGAGCAGCGAAATGAGGAAATTCAAGTTGCCACTTGGACTTCCAGCAGGAATTCCAGAGCCAGCGCACATTCATGTGAGAGCTGGCGAGACTCTCACTTCTTCCAGCGCCTCTGTGACATCCTGGCAGCTCCTCAGCCCACTGCTGAGTGTTTAACTTGTCCCACGTGACACAACCCAAACAGGGCCGTGCTCCCTCCCCAGCTCCTGCAGCCACAACAGGCATCCAGACCATCTTCCTTTTTAAGGAAAATCAACACTTTCAGGAACCTCAGGGACTGGACGTTGTCCTTTTCCTCGGCCAGAGCTGTGGCGTGGTGTGAGGAGAGCACAGGATTCCTGGGAGCCACAGGGTGATGATGGCAACACAAACCCAAGGCAAGCTTTAATTTAGCTCGTTCTGAGACAGCTCATGGTCACCTGTGCCACAGCAGGGGCTCCATTTCTCCATTCCAGAGAGGAGTGCAGCACAAATCCAGCCCCATTCCCAGGGACCCAGCCCCCAGGGGGAGCAGGGCTGGCCGGGAGGTGTCTGGGCTGGCACTGGGAATTGTCCTCAGCCGAGCCCCTCGGTCACACGGGGCTGGAGCTGCTCTGCTGCGGCCCAGCCCTGTCCCAGGGAGGGCTGGGGACGGGTTTGAACCGAATGTCAGGTGTGGGAATCAAACACTGATTTGAGGCTGTGGTGGTGAGCTGGAGCCCAGGGCTGGGTGCAGCAGCACACGGAGGCAGCTGAGGCTGCTCTCTCTGCGTTCACAGTCCCTCTGTACTCAGGTTCTACCACCAGGAGTAGCCCTGCTCATTACCCAACTCCTCCTTAGCAGTATCCACCACCTACGGCTTGTAAAGGGTTTGTGAGCACCTTCTCCAAAGCAACCTCCTCCAAATGTGCCTGGGGATAAACATTCCCTGCCTCCTGGAACAGATGGGGCTTTCTGTCCTCACTCTAAATTCGTGGGCAAAGATTTTGGAAAATGTCACATGATTTTGGAAATCGCCGCGGTCAAAGACTGATTTAGAAGCATTGTTGAACTGCTTTGCAACCCAGATACTGCATTTCAAGCAGCTCAAGCCAGAATAAAAACGTTAAAAAATGATTAGTTGGTTTTGAGATTTTGACTTCTGCCATCTTTTATTACCCTCCCGTACTTTCATTCACACAGTAACGTGACAAACCCACATCCAGCTGCAGCTGTGATCCTGGGCAGCAGCCACAGAGCAGGGGACAGGAGGGGTGACAGAGGGGACAAAGGGGGCTGCATGTGCCCCGAAGGGAATGGGGAATGTTGGGCAGGGCAGGCACATCCCACATCCCCCTCTCCCAGAGAAGCCACTATCCCCTGCGAGGAGCACGTTGGAGTCACCCCAGAGCCCTGCCCTGCCACCAACCTCCCTCCCGGGCAGGGAGCGCCGCTCCCAAACTTCCACAGGAGAGACAAAGCTGTGCAACATTCCGAGGGAAGCAGAGAGTCCTGGATTGTTCTTCAGAATGAAATAAAACCTCGTGGCACACCGGTATCATTCAGGCTGGTGCTTCATCTCCTCGGCTGGAGCACACCCTGTGCTGCTGGAGTACCTGAGGGGACCATGGATAAAAGCCTCCCTCTTGGGAAGGGGATTTCATTGTTAACTTCTCCCTCTTGGGAATGGGATTTCATTGTTAACTTCTCCCTCTGGGGAATGGGATTTCATTGTTAACCTCTCTTCTCCCTCCTGGCTTGGCGGTAAAACCACACATGAAAATAAGATCTTTTCAAATTTCAATTGTTGCCCCAAATACAGATTTCAGCAGGGTTGCTGGTGAACTGGAAGGGGCAGAGAGGTGTAAAACCATCCTGGGATGATTTCAAGCAGCTGGTGAAACACGAATGTTTACCAGGACGGGCCCTTTGGTAGTGCTTTAACTTCTGCACTTTGGGCCCAAAGACAACCAGAAATAGAGCAAAATGTGCAATAATAAATGCATCCTTTAGGTAAGCGTGAAGAATAAAAGTGGCAGGATGAAACCTGGCACCTCCAAGGAGAATCTCCTCTCTCTGGTCTGACTGCAGTGGTTTGTGTGAAGCAGTTCCTCACCGTGGGCATTGCACAACTCTAACCTGCAGTACCACCTGCAATTCCCTTTTCCTGCCCAGACAAACCCTCAGGGCATTAACCTGAGCTTTCCCATGGAGGGCTCCAGAGGCGTATTCCCCTGGGAAAGGCCAGAATGCAGCTTATTTCCAGCTGAATGGAAGACAATGCCTCCAAACAGAAGTCAGAGTGCAGAGGCACGGCCAGTGCAGCAGTTTAGAGCCCAGCTCTCGGCAGGTTGCAGGGCTGGGGAGAGGCCACGGTGGAACAGGGAATCTGAAGCCGCTGCTAGAGCTGGCAGTGAATTCCGTGACGCCCCGCTGTGATTTTGGGGCTGGTGGAGATGTGGAGTCGCTTTAGCTGCTGTCCCAGCTCCGGGCAGGGGGAGCCGAGCTGTGCCTGCTGCTCACACGCAGCAGAGGAGCGGGTGGGTTCTGGACTCGTCCACCCACAAAAATGGCATTTTGGTGCCACGAAGGGCTGTCACAGCTCCCGTGGAAAACCCGGGCTGAGCCTGGAATGCCGGTGCCAGGTCACCCATGGAAACGGGGTGTGGGAGCCGGACCCAAGGGAGGGGATGTGGGGGATCCTGCAGGCCAGGCTGCATCCCGGTCCCACGTGGAGACCTGGACCTGCACACAGAGCCCCTGCAACCTCTCACCTGTGGGAGCTGGTTCTGCACCTGTTTGGTCAAAAGCCATCAGCAGAGCACCCCCTGAGCCCCCTCCGTGCTGCTCCCCTTCCTGCAAAGCACACGAGGAACGGGGCTGGGGAGATGTTCTCGTGGCAGCTCCACACAGAACAAAAACGCACATACGACCTGGCATCTGCTGCTTTTTCCCAATAAACTGCAAAATCAACACACACAAATATGTTTATGTGAGCAGGCCAGAAAAACAGCTGGCTCATCAAAGCAGAAGGGGCACGCTTGGCTCTGCTGGGCCGAGTGTTCAGCGGGCTCCCATGTATTTATAAAGTGAGAAAGTGGAGCATGTTTGAGCACGCAGGTGTATAAATATTCCTGCCAGACCTGCTGGAGTATTTGAAGTCTCTCTGAAGCCGCTGCTGTGACTCACCCGTTCCCAGGGAATGCTGCCCTGTGGGGAGCAGGGAATGCTGCCCCGGGGGGAGCTGCTGTCCCAGCCTGGAGCTGGCACCTCTGGCAGCAGAGGGACTGTGCCCAGGACACCCCCAGCTCTGCCCTCCTCCAGGCCCTGGGGCCGAGCGGGGCTGGGCGAAGCTGCCCCCGGGGTGGAAATGTTGGGGTGACCCACGGAGGTGCTGCAGGCAGGTGTGGAGCTGAGCATTTGTTTCCGTGGAAGGAGGCTGCAGCTTCCCTGCCAGCGTGGAAAATCCGGCTCAGTCCTGAGGCCTGGCCATGGACACTGCCAGGGATCCAGGGGCAGCCACAGCTGCTCTGGGCACCCTGTGCCAGGGCCTCCCCACCCTCCCAGGGAACAATTCCTTCCCAATATCCCATCCAGCCCTGCCCTCTGGCAGTGGGGGTCCAGTTCCTGATGAATTGTCCCTCTCCAGGTTCCCTTCAGACCCTGGCAGGGGCTCTGAGGTCTCCACACAACCTTCCCTTCTCCAGGCTGAGCATTCCCAGCTCTCCCAGCCCGGCTCCATAATTTGACCAAGCAACGAAGAAGTTCTTGAGCCAAAAGGGGCAGAATGAGGTGCAAGGTCTGTGGCAGAGTTTGGAATCCCAGGAAGGTTTGTGAGCCTTCCAAGGCCTTGTCAGGGAAGCAGGATCAGCTTTGTCCTCAGACAACGACTGGCAAAAGGTGGCAGCTTCTGTGCCCAGCTGCGCTGTGCGGGCAGGCTCGGAGAGGGAGCCAGGAACACCCACGCTGCTGTAACATCCGTGCACAAATAACAAACAGCTGGCATTTCCAGCCACAGGGCTGACAAGAAACTGCTGCCAGCACCAGGAGTGTTGCCTTCACCAACCCCTGGGGTCAGCTTTCCTTCAGGAGCCCCGTGAGCAGCCCCTGCCCCTGCCAGGGACTGCTCTGCCCCAGCCCTGCCACCTGCCCTGAACTCCCTGCTATTCCTGGCTGCAAAACGAAGCCTGTGTGGAAAAGGGTCCTGGTGGAAGGCCTGAGGAGGGGCTTCAGCTCTGGAAAAAACAACTCTGAGACATGATCTTGCTTTATGCACAGCTGGGTGGCAAGTCCTGCTTTCTCCAAAGGCAGAAGCGCCCGTGGCGTTTGGGTGGCGTGGGCTGCAAATGGCCTTAGACCAAATTGTGGTGTAGGAAGTTGAGAATATTGCTCCTGTGGCTCCTGGTGAAGGAGCTCCCTAATGTGAACAATATTCCCACCAGGATAAAGGAAGTCAGGAATTTTACCTTCTAATGTGAGCTGAAGAAATCCCCCGTGGGTGTTACCTGATCAGATTTTCCAATCTCAGAGTTTATTTCCATTGTATTAGCAGAATTTTCTGTTTCTGGTAAACTCTATAGAAGAGTTTGTCCAGCTTCCACCGACTCTCAACAATGGAATGACAACCCCTGGCCTGGATCCATCCCCACATCCTGCCAGTCCCACCTTCCCCTCGCTCATCATGACACTGATGGAAGCCACTAGATGTCACTGCTATATTGCACTAATAAAGTTAAAATAATATTTTTCTGGCAATAAATGTCCTGACTCATAAGGAAGTTAGTTTATAAAAGCTGTGGATAGTCTGGATTCCTTCCAGTTACAAAACAAAACAAAACTTCTTTTTCTTTTCTTTTTTACTTCACTAAAAATATTGGATCCGAGTTCAAAACACTCATTTCACAAATAACATTGATTTGTACCCTAAAAGGAGGAATACTTTGAAGTTAACACCAAGTAAAGAAACGTGGTCTGGGGCTCTGTGAACCGAGAGGATGGGAAAAAATTCTATCTGCAGGTCTGCAGTGCTGAAGAGGAGGCTCGAGTGAAGGCAGGGCTGGAGATGGTCGGGAACGCTCCTGTTGCTGGGCTCCACCAGAGAGGGGGCAAAAGGCCAGCGGAATAACAGCAGCAGCAGCAATGATGTCGTGTTAATGTGCCCTCCACGGCCCAGGCTCCCCGCTGCAGGGCAGGACAATCATCCCTTCCCGCAGCAGCAGGAGCCGCCCCTGGCAGCTGCTGGGAGTTGGGAATGGCCACTCCAATCCCAAACAGCGCCGGGGCTGTGGGAAGCAGGTGAAGTGGGTTTTAATGGGCCGGCTCTGGGCTTGCCCACACTGCTGGGGCTGGCTCAGATTCCTTCATCTGCTTCTCTCTTCTGCAAGGGCAGGGTGCTTTGGGTTTGGGTTCTGTGTTACAAGGCTTTGGTGATTGAAAAAACTGGCAGGTGAGCTCAGCCTCTGAACCGTTTCTGGGAAGAAATCTGATGTATCTCAAGTGGCCACCTGATGATTCCTTCCCTAAAGGAATCCTTGGGTTTTTCTCCTGATGTCACCCAGGCAAGAACTGGCTGCTGCAGGTAAGGAACATCCTGAACTCCCGACGGTGGAAGATGCAGAGAATGTCCTCAATTCTAACAAGAAAATGCTCAGAGGAGGAAGGGCCTCCCTCATCTGTCATGGGAAGCTCTTTCTGAAGATGAGGAATGCAAAGCTCATTTGGGATGGCATGGCATGGCATGGGTATTTTCACCCCATGGCATTTCTTCACCTTCTCTCTCCCAGTAAGTGACCTGGACACATTTAGGCCATGTGGAAACCAGGATTTTGGTGTGGGTGTGAGAACACAAATTAGGAGGGCAGCCATTTTTGGGCCTGTCCCCACCTCTAGATGTTTTATCACAGTAGAAGGAGCTGAAGTTATTGGCCATTTACCGAGAGCTGTTTCCCACTGTGAGGAGGAGCCTGAGTGCAGCTGCAGCTGAGCAGAGCCCCGGCCCCGTGTCTGGGAGAAGGAAACGTGGCTGCTTTGGGAGCCCCTGCCCACGAGGATGGAGAAGAACCATGCTGGGGGTACCTGTGGTCACTGAGGGAACACAGCTGGGGTCCGTGGCAGGAGCAGGCTCAGTCTGTGTCCTCTGTGGAATGTGGGTGTGAAAGGAGTGTAACCCCTGCTCTGGGGTTTGTCCACACAGGAGCAGCTTTTTGGCTGCCCTGGGCCAGCACCAAAGGTGGGTGAGATGCTTTCTGACATGGCTGGAGCTGGGCTGGGCTCAGTGCCCGGGACCAAGCCCACCATGTGCCTGCTGTTCCCCAGCGCTGGCTCTGGTTCAGTGTCCATTGGGACAGCTGGATTGCAGGAATCTCTCTTTGGGGAAGCACTGGGGGACTCATGGTGCACTTTTACTGCAGGCTCTGATTAATCACCTGGTCCCCAGCAAAACCCTCACCCAGAGCCATGCACAGACACCCAGGGTAGCTGGAACTGGAGGGAAGCCCAAGCAGCCCCTCTCCTGATGGGCAGTGCCACAGAGCTCGTGTGTTCCACGTCCAGGTAAACTCCCAGCCGGAGCACGACTGAGACAGAGAAACACAGAAAGGCAAGAATAACTCACTTCCCTGGCTCAAGTTACTGACAAAGGCATGAAAGCCTCAGCCTGGAGGATAAATTATGAGCTATCAACCCAACCAGAGCCATAATAAGAAGGGAGGAATCAGATGAGTAAGGCAATAGGGGAAAAGCAAACACTGTGAGTAATGGCAACACGAGGTTGGTTCCCTAGAAGTTGTCTGACCACATTAGATAGCACAGCTCAGTGACTGGGGCTGGGCCCAGTGTCTAGAGAATAAATCAAACGGGTTTTTTGTTGTTGATAAAACTTTCTCTCCACAGCAGATGGATTTAATATTTCCTGGATCCATTCTGTTCAAGCCCAGGAGTGGGGATGCTTTTCCAGGTCTGCACTATTGGTGGCTTCGTTTCCAAGGGGTGCAGGCTCCGAGAGTTCTCCCAGGACTTGTTCCCATTAACTGTGAAGGGAGGATTTTTGTCTCTCTCTCCTTTGTTTCCTTCCTCAGTTTGTTGATTCTGTTTGCTCCTGATCCACTTTACTTCCCTGGGCCCAGTTAATTCCTCCCACCCTTCTTCCCACTTCCTTCTCTCCCCTGCTCCTTCTTTACTGACACTTCCATGCTCCCCTGCTCAGGGTGTGGGACCATGTTTTGGGAAGAAATCCTTTGCTGTGGGGGTGGTGAGGCACTGGCACAGGGTGCCCAGAGAGGCCGAGGGTGCCCGCTTGGTTCTCTGCACAAACACATCCAGCTGCTTTCCAGATCCTGGAAACCCACAGGAACTGAGAGGTACAAACGCTGCCAGCTTCCCGGAGCTGTGACCTGACCCAGGCTCTCGAGTGAGAGGTGGAATGGATCTGGGAGTTTGCTTTCAGCCCTGTCAGAGGGGCTGGGATTTGCAATGAGCTCGGGCCACCCAACCTTCCATTCTCTGAGGAAGCTGTGGCTGCTGTCCCTTCTGCTCTGCCAGGCTGCCAGCGTGCTCTGAGGGACACAGATTGGTTGATTTGGTCTGGGACTGTTGTCAGATAGAGAATTTGAATTCCAGAGAAGCGACCTGGGACAGCCCATGAGCGTGAGAGCTGTCCCTGCCCCGGCCAAAGGCAGCATTCCCACCACCACGAGCTCTAATTAGACAAGCAGTTAATTGAAATGGCAGGAGGACTGAGTGCCTGGGAGGGAAGGCCAGCTTTGGATGGGGAGAAAATGCAAAATGTTCCATAAGTGGCTGCAAATCCTTCAAAGGCCATCTTTACACACAAGATACATTGAGCACAGACAAGCCAGGGGAGGAGCAAACTCTTTCCAGGGCGAGGGCCCCGGCAGCTCTGCAGGACCAACACTGATTCAAAGGTTGGATTCTATTTTTCAGCAAAAACTTATATACACAATTAAGAATCAAGTTTATCCTCCCATGCTTTTTGCTGTCCTTCAACTGTAGGAAAGGGAATCGCTGCGAAATTTTTTGAGTAACAGAAAAAAATTTAGCTGTTAGTGATTAGTGGTTTATTTATTTTCTCGACTAATTCATTAAGAGAAGCTGAATTTAATGTCTTACTCAGCCTGTAAAGCCTTCCTCCTCGTCTCCTCCAGCCCACTTCCTCTGAGCTCAGCACTTCCTGCAGGTAGATGTGGTGCTCACTGTTATTCCACAGTGACTAAGTTCTCCTGAATTGTGTTATGGTTTAATAACAACAGGAATTAGGTTTGCTGCTACCAAAACCATTTTATTATGACACATCCAAAGACATGAAACCCTCTTGTGCAATAATAAGGGGAAAAAAAAAATCTTTCCATCCACTTGTACAAAAGAAGCCTCAAGAGATCAGTGCTATAATAAGAAGAAAACACACATGATTCAGTTTAGAAAAATGCAGCTAATGTGTCTGAAGGAAACTGCAAGTGCTTAATCAAACAGAGGGATTTGGGAAGCCCTGTTGTTGGACATGACCTGGGAGCTGCAGGGAGACAGCAAATGAGATATTGAGAAATTGATATAAATGAGATATTAAACAGGTAATGAAGCTTTGTGCTGAATTGGCACTGCCAGCATGGGATTTGGGATATCGTGTCCAGTTGTGTGCATCCCAAAGGGATGGGAGGCACAAAGGAGTTGTGGGGATCGAGTAGCCTTGACATGAGCAGGTGAGGGAGGCAAAAGAATTGGAAAAGAATTGGGAGGAAGCAATTCACAAGACAGCACATACCGAGGGTTTGGCTGAGGGATGGCACAGGGAAGGGTGAAGGATCTCAAACAGGGAAAGCCCTAAAGGGAAGAGGAGCCACACAGTGAAACACGTGAGACAGAACCTGAAGGGTGTGAGGAAAGACAAGCAAGAGAGGACTGTGAAACCTCTTAGCACTCCTAACAGCTGCTCCAAGCCCTCCTTTTAGTTAAAATAAACACATGGCAGAACTAGGAAACACTGGACTGAGCAGCCGGGGTAACTTTGGGCAGAAAGAGGAAGAAGGGCTAAGGAAGGAGCAGTGAGGCCAGTCTGTCACGTGTGCAAGCTCAGGGCTGATCCAGTCTCATCTCACTGGTGTTCCTTGGGGTTATCCTGTCCCAGCTCCAGCAGGTCCCAAGGCTGGCTCAGGTTGAGCGAGGTTTATTCAGTTCTCTTGTGGGAGTGCTGTGAACTTTCTAACTGGGGCAGTGGCTGACACTGGAATAATTCCTATTTTCTCTGAAGTTTGAAAGACAGGGTACAACCTCCCCTCCTCACCAGTTCTTCCAGTCTTGGGCTCCTCAGAGCTACACCCTGGTCTGCTGCTGGTTTTCTGGGGAAGGACGTCTCACGGACCTGTCCGAGGGGCAGTGGCAAATGTCAGCACAGAGCTTCCTCTGCAGCCCCTCTGGCCAGAGATCAGATGTGAAGAGACAACCTAAAGCAAATCTAAAGTTTTTTATTGATAATAAAAATTTAATGGAATCTTTTCAAACCTTACAGCGAAAGGTTTGCTTTGATTCACGTCTGACTTTCTCCAGCCTATTTGCACAGCTTTCCCTATTACATGGGCTATCAGATGAAAAATAAAATTGTTGATACCTGGGAGGTTTTGGGGCTGCTTGTGACCTCTGTTTCACCTGAACAGGAGCCACAGAGATAGAAAATTGAGAGTTTGCAAGAGCCTGTGGAGCACAGGAGTGGAGTCACATTACCCACATGAGTCCCTCTCGGTGGCTCCTGGACCTGACAGCGGAGCAGAGGGAAGGGAGAGCTCCCCGAGAATCCCCACACATCCCCGGGAAGGGAGAGCTCCCTGAGAATCCCCACACATCCCTGGGAAGGGAGAGCTCCCTGAGAATCCCCCCACATCCCTGGGAAGGGAGAGCTCCCTGAGAATCAACACCTCCCTGCCAGGTGCAGGGTGCCAGCCTGAATTCCTGACATAGCAGCCTTTGAGCCACAGGCAGCTGCCAGTGGAGCTCTGGCCCAGCCAGGCCAAACAAAGAGTTCCTCTTGAATATTAAAATTAGAAATAAGATCTTGCTCAGCTGGACATCACGATGAGAGCAGTGGCTCACGCTCGTGTGGGATGGTTCTGACAGGTTTAGGGCTCTGCCCTCCTGGCCAGGGCTGCAGGAACCCTGTTCTGACCTGTCACAGCCCTTTTGATTCAGGATGCACAGGGCCCGTCACTGGGGAACAGCAACTCTGGCTCTGCTTGGCCTTGAAAGAAGCAAAAGAGACTTTCACTTTTACTTAAAAGCATTTTTAACAGTGCTTTGGTGATGCACTGAACCTCTAATGCATGTTACCGATACCTTTTCGGGACAGGGATGTAAAGAAAGGAGATGAGGAGCCTGGGGGAAGCCAAGCAGCAGAGCCTGGCACCCTGTGGAGTTGTCCAGCACAACAAACAAATAAATGACTCAGAGAAGAGTAAGTCCTGAAGTTCAAATACTGTTTGTAGCACCGAAAGGGTCTTTGTTGCATAACTCCCATCAGCAAAATGGAAAAGTTCTCTCCCTGGATGACAGTCCCCAGTGTCCTCAGGTGCAGGACTTTGGGAAGAGGCAGAGGGTGGCAGACACACCCTGACAGAGGCCCTCGGTCTGTGCTGTACCCCAGCTTGGCTCCAGAGTTCCCTACAGCACCGCTCACCACCCACCTGAAACAACAGGGCCTGGGTGCAGCCCATGGGAGTCTGCAGCTGGAAATGCAAAGCCAGCCCTGGAGCTGAGCCTTTAGTGACCCTGGCTGTTCATGGACTTGTCCCCAGGGCAGATGAACTGCCACATGCACCAAGAGCAAACCCGCTTCTCTCGCAGTTCAAGGATTTTAGCTTTGATTAATAAAAACGCAGCAGATTTTTGCATCCCAGCAGAGGCCGATTTCTCTGTCACTGCAGAACAGTGAGCAGTTAAAGCTCCACCGTCCTCTGAGCCTGGCTTGGCCAGGGAGCTCTGCAGCTGCAGCTTTGAGAGCAGTGTTAGGCCTGGCTTAGATTCGACTGCAGTGGGACTTGGTGGGGTGGGGAGGGGAGGTTGTTAACTCGAGCTGCAGACTCCTGGGCTATTTTCTCTTTGATTCTTGGTAATGAAATGTTCTTTCCTCGCTAAACCTTAGGACTGCTCCAGCCCAGCCACACGGGTGTGCAGGGGGACTGTGCTGCCCTGCCCAGCGTGGTGACAGCTCTCTCCTGCCCTGCCCAGCGTGGTGACAGCTCTCTCCTGCCACGGCCGGGATGTTCCCGTGCACGCAGAACCAGCAGGGCTGTGCCATTGGGTGAGACTCCTACATCAAAGAGGGTTATGAGCAGAACCTCCAATGTGTTTGAGGTTTGCCCATCACTGCAGGATACTTCCCAAGAGCATATTTGCTCATTAAAAAGCAGCCAGACTTGTTCCTGACTGCGTTATGGTTTGTTTGGATCCGAGGCTGCCTCCAGGATCAATGGGAGTGTGCTCTTGGAAAGGGCTGCGCAGAGATGGGGAAACCTCAAACATTTTGGAGGTTCAGTTTGGAAACCTCTCTGGTTTGGAAGTCCACCAAAAGCATGTCATGAGATGGTTGGAAGGCTGGGTGGGGTTTACATCTGAGGATAGAGTGCAAAAGTGAGAATTGTTTAGCTTGGAAGAAGAAAGGGTTGGAGAGTATGTGAGTGAGGTGTTTGAGAAAGGTACTGTGAAAACTAATCCACTCCTCAAGTTAACTTTCCTCCCTGATACGAGAGCAAAGGGTCAGTTAGCAAAAAATGAAACGGAAATTATTTTATCACGGACCATTTAACTGGGCTGCTTAGAAGTCCCAATCTCCAAAGGCAAAGACAAGAACTGGTACAAGCAGCTCAATTTAACAGAAATGCCAGCCAGGAATCCAGCACCCAGCCTCTTTTGAAAAGTCCACCGGGTGGGTGTTTTTATCCCAAGACCTTATACACCAAAAATCCCAGTTGTTGTCTAATGTGCCTCCTGATGATCCAACAGGTAACCAGCACCCCCTCCCCTAAAGGGGACCTTGTGGTAGCAGGTTCATTTTTAAGATTATCAGCCAGAAAGGACAATTTTAAAGTCTTCCAGGGCTGGAATAGCCCGTGGGTAATGGATACAGCAATGGAACCCCTCCGTGGGACAGGTACGAGCTGGGATTTCTCGAGCTCGGGCCCATGTAAATCCCTGTGATGAATGAACTCACCACTGGATGTCATCGTTCCTCTATAGGAAAGCGTCGGGGACACTTTTATTTGGCAGTAAAATTGTTTTTATTGTCTGGGGGTTTTTTTCCTCCCCCAAACAGCGAGCCCCACACATGGGATATTCAGGTGTTTGGCACCTCTTCCCCTCGGCCGCGGCGAGCCCAGGAACCAGATTACGCCTCTTGTTTTGCTAGGGCGGGGCCGCTCGGCAGCGCCGGGATGGATGCGGTCTCTCCTCCGCCCCGCAGCCCTCGGCCAGACCGTCAGCTGGTGTAAATCGTGCTGCTCGGGGAGGCAGCGGCAGAGCCAAGGCAAACAGCCCGGGGATCCAGCCCGGGGATGCAGCCCGGGATCCGGCCCGGCCCGCCGCTTTCAAGTCCCCTCAGGCCCAGCCAATCCTTCCCGCTTCCTGCAGCGCCTCCCTCACGCCCCGGCTCCCACCGTTCCCTCAATGTTCTTCACAACAGACCCGATCCTTTTTTTTTCTCCTTTCTGTCTCAGTTCTCCGTTCGGAAATTTCACCCAGATTATGACGTCAGTCAGTTTTCCGTGTCCTTTCTGCTCCTGTTTGTGATATCTTCAAGAAGCCCCTTCCAGGTGCACATCAGCCTTAGGGAGCAGTGGTCAGCTGGAAAGGGAAACAAGTCATGTAAATACAGCCCAGAATCGTGTCCAGTTTAACATCTACCTTGGCTTTTTGGCTGTTCTGGATTGGCTTCTGATCCCGTCTCACTGTCAATTTCCCACAACAACTCCTTCGTTTTTTTTAAAATCTCAAAATAGATCATAGAATCGTGGAATACCCTGAGCTGAAAGGGACCAGCAAGGATCATCCAGCCCAGCCCCTGTCCCTGCACAGACACCCCAACAATCCCCCCTGTGCATCCCTGGGAGCTCTGGCAGCCCCGGGGCCGTGCCCATTCCCTGGGGAGCCTGGGCAGTGCCCAGCACCCTCTGGGGGAAGAACCTTTCCCTGCTCTCCA
>VZTA01008254.1:89083-129847 GCA_013398855.1 Mohoua ochrocephala
CTCTGGAACAGCTTTGGATCCCTCTGATCTTGGGGCACCCAAACTGCCCCAGCCTAGGGACAATCCCTCCCTTGCCCTGATGCCCCGGACAGGGATGTCCCTGCTGGCTCCAGGCACTGCTGACTCATATATTAGGGCAGGTATAACTAAATCAGAACACTAAAACTCTTCAGTATTTAAGTATTTATATTTAGTATTTTTAGATATATTTATAATATATTTATATGTAGTGTTTAAGGAACATGGGATTTTACCTTGTTAGTTCCTGGCCCGGGCACGGAGAAGGGCTGGAGAGGTCAATGTTAATGCAGCCACAGGTACTGAGGTGATGAGGCTGCCATGCTTCCCGTGATGCTGCTGTCCCCATGCTCTGTGCCACCCTCCAGGATGGAATAATGAACACGGGGCTGCTTGGGGTGTCTGAGTCCTGAGTCCTTGAGGGGTAAGTCTGTACCTCAGAGAGACTCTCAGAGGTCACCTCGTGTACCAGAGGAGCCCCATGAGCAGGTGATGCTCTTGTCAAAGCCATCTGTGTCAGGCACCCGAAAAACTTCATGGTCAGAAGGTCAGGACTGTGGCTTTGGGTGCAGTGGGTCTATTCTGCTCCTCCACAGTGCCAGGATTGTGGCTTTGGGTGCAGTGGGTCTATTCTGCTCCTCCACAGTGCCAGGGCATTGTGTTCAGTTCACTACTGAAAGACTTTGGTCTTTCCATGGGAATGTGACACCCAGCTCCGTTTAGGTGCCTTGAAAAATGCCCCTTTGTGTCCTGCTGGGGCTAAATTAAAAGCAATTGATTAATTAAAAGCAATTGGTCTCATTCCACATCCTGAATTCCCAACTAGCAGAGCTCCCCTTGCCCCCAGAGCCAGCTCCAGGAGCCACAGTCCCTGCTGGATGCTCTGAGGGAATGTCTGATGCAGAAATACACTGACAAAGGGAACAACAGCTCAGAGTCTCAGCTTGTTTGGTAACAAATGAAACTCCTGCCTGTTTCCCCAGATTGCAGCTGTGACCTGGACGTTTCGCAGCTGCCACACCATTAACTAGAAGTTCATGGCATTGCCAATGAAAGATATGAAAGAAATAATTTTCAAGTGGTAGATTTGACTTATCTTCTTGTTCTAGGGGCTCTAAAGTGGATTTCAGCCCTGTTCACTCACAGCCATGTCAGACTCAATTACCCAAATTAAGCCTGTTCCCAACTGCCTAAAACTGTTTCAGTGTCAGGAGGTCTCTGTAACACTTCTCAGAGCTCTGACCTAGCAAATGTGCCCTCTGGAGCTGCTCTTTTGATTTCTTCCCAACACCTAAAATCCAATTGCTTGGAGCAAGTGCTTGGTAAAAGACTCAGTGACCAGCACAGGGTGGGGGGAGAGGCCAGAACAGACCAGCCACTGCAAGGTGTTAACTCAGGCAAAGCTGAAAGTAGCCCCAAATATGCTAAACAGTAATAATGACTGGGCCACTCTTGAGGCTTAAATCCAGATTTTGATAGTGGCTGTAAAGGGCAGTGATAAATTTCTCTTAGGTATAAAAGGACCAGACACACAATGTTCTCTCTGGCTTCTTTGGAAGAGCTTTTAGGAGCTCTCGTGTTATGTGGAGGAGTGCTGAAGCCAGGCTGCACCTCTCAGGCTGAGTGGTCCCTCACCAGCACAGACCCCTGAGCCCAGGGTTTTATTCAAATCACAGAGTGCTGCTCAGAGTAAGTCAGCATTGCCAGCGCTGGACCCTCAAAGCAAAAGAACAGAATTCATCAAGGAGGCTCTGACAGCACCGTGCAGGCTCCCAGTCAGGCTCCCTGCCTTTCCTTTCCCAAAGGAATCACACACGTTTTCTGCTCTTCCAGGCCCAGCCTCCCACTTAGAAAATGTTCTTTTTCATTTAGAAAATGCACTTTTTCATTTAGAAAATGCTCTTTTTCACTGAGCCAAGGAGCAACTGCTTTGCTGGCAGCAGTTGATGTCAGAGCACCAGGAGGGCACTTGGCCAGTGAGTGTCACCCTCTCAGCCTCCTCACAGCTTCAGTACAGGGTGTCAGGGAGCGCCTCTGACAGGCTGGAACCCGAAGCACTGAAGTGCTGTTTCATGGATGGGGTCTGGTTTCCTTTCTGATGTGATTCCATGCCTGACGCTCCCCTGATTTGTCAGGTTGGACCTCCTCAGTTATCTCTGTGACAAGTAACCTGCAGGTGCTTTGAAGGGCCACCTGCTGTGCCAGGCAGGGGTTGATGGAAATGTCTGAAGCACTTGCAGGTTGTATCCTTTTGTTAAATCCGCTGCTCCTTCCGAGGCTGGATGTGCTGGTGCATGTGTTGAGAAGCAGCAGACCTGGATAGCATGTACAAGAAATGATGCACAAAGCCTGTGAGTTTATAAACTCCTCCTTGGGCCAAAGGCTTCTCTGAGGGGGGTTACGGGGAGTTTTAACTCCTGCAGCTGTTTCTCTGTGTTCATAGAAATTCAAAGCTCCGTCTCACGTTACACCGGGGTGAGCCAGCCGCGTTCATGTTTCAGGTACTGCCTGCTGCAAATTGCTCCTGGTCCACAGCAGCAAAAGCACTGCACAACTGGGATGAATTTGTCTTTCAGTGAAGCTCCTTGCCCTTATCTCTCTGAGTAACCAGTCCAAAACTCCTCCTGTGGTACTCATTCATTCCTTCCACCGTGGCCAGTTCTCACAGCTTCACCAGGAATCTCTTGGAGCTGGATTTGCATTATGGTGAAACACATCAGTCATCACTCCCTGCTCTTGCCTGGGGGAAAACCCTGCCTGGGTCGGGTCCCTTTCCTGCTTCCTTCTCCCAGGCAGTGCTCTGACCTTCCCCCGGGGAACTGAAAGGAAATGGGAGATAGGAGAGGGGGCAGGAGGAAAAGAACCCGATCCTGTAGCTGATAAAATGCCTTTGCCTCTCTGTGGACATCAGGCTGTGTGTTTTGAAGGAAACTGGTGGTCTCTTAGAGGGACAGCAGCTTCAGGAAAACAGAAGCTCAAAGGCAAACTGTTGGCAAATGATAGAAGATAATTAGGCAACTGTGAGTTTTGGGGACAGTAGCAGTCTTGTATCATCAGACAGCAGCTCGTGCCAAACCACAATCCTTCCTCTGCTCCAGTGGGGCTTTCTGTTAGTCTGGGAGAGCTGCCTCGAACCGGAGAGGAAACAAAGAGAAGAGTCTGAATGTCAAGGTGTAGGGCACCAGCTATTTCGAAAATGCCTGGGGTTTTTTTCCCAAGCAGAGCAATGCCAGGTGGGAGCAGCCCGGGGACATCCCCAGGAGGTGTGTGGGGACCTGCCCCAGCCCCAGCCTGTCCTGTGGATGGAGCCCTCTCACCTCTCACTGCCAGGGCACCTCTCACCCCAGGACAGTGCCAGCACCTTCAGGCCCTGGTGCTTCATGTGCAGGATTTTTGTTATTTCCAGTCCAGTGCAGAGCCTGACAGTGGCAGCCCCTGCCCCCTCTGAAGGGAGCCAGCCCTGCCCTGCGGGACCCTTCCCCTCCCTTGGTGCCCGCAGGGGACAGGGGACATTCTGATTGCATCTCCTGGAGCCGTGCACCCCCCAAAGTTCCTGCTCTCTGTGTGCGGTGGGGCCTGCAAGGCTGTTATCTCGCACTTAGTGATAGCACATGAGTGTTTTGTGCAGATTTAACATCATTACCCAGTTTGTGTGAGTCTGTCTGCCTGGGTAGGCCTCACTCAGACTCTGTTTTATGGAAATGCACACTCCTTCCTTTCCTCCTCTGTTCCCCTCTCAGACAGTGCTTCCCTGCCTTGGCTTTTTTCATGTCCCTGTCCTGGTGCCAGGGTGGCATCGCAGCCATTGCCTGTGCTTGCCCTGCTGGGTGTTCACCAAAGTCTTCGCTGCTGTGTTTGGATTGTCCCCCAGGAGGAAGCCCAGAACGCTCTCTGGGCTTCTGCTTATGGAATAAGCAGATCCAAGGCCTGCCTTAGTTTCCTCTTTGCTGCCATGTTTTACATATAATGCAGTGCCCTGTCTGCACTCCAGGTGTTTCAGCCACTCTCAGCTCCCACCTCAAAACCTGCTCTTTTTAAAAATCTGTCCTACTCACTCTTTAAAAAAAAATTTTCTTACGTAATTTTTCTTTTCTCCATCTTGCCAACGATTTCTGCCTTGTTGCCTTCATCCCTTCCACGAATTTGACACCTTTGTAATTCAACCTGGCCGTCAATGTCGTGCTTTGCTCACGTCTGGAGCATGCCAATGACATTACCCTGCTCCCTCAGCACATGTGCTTCTGATTCCCTGGATGGTCACACACCGGCTCCAGGAGCACGTTTAGGGTTCAGTCCTGCCCTGTCTGCTGCAAGGAGGGGAGGGCAGTGAGGTGTAATTCCTTCCCTCTCCCTCTGGTGCCGGTGCAGGGCGATTCCCGCTGGGCCAAAGGGGTTCTGTGATGAAGAATCCAAAAGGGGAAGGAGAGGACAATGGGTCTGCCTCTCCTGCCTTGTCCTTAATGCACATTGCTCCACGTGGAGCAGAGTTATCCAGTCCAGGTCCTGAAGGATTTGTTTCCAAGAGCTGGAATCTCTGCTTTGTCGGAAGGAACTGTGAGTGGGATGCAATAAAGGCTGCACTGTGACTTCATCCCTCTGTCACAAAAATAATCTCTCCTTTCTGTCTGGCCTTGTGCTTTCCTGATGTTTGCAGGACAACCAGTTTGAAATAGATGTGACAGAGATGCAGCAGTGAATGACACAGGTGGCTGGGTGGAGCAAGCAGACTTTGTGGTTGCCTAAACCTTGTTTCCCTAAGAAAACAAACCTAAAATCAAATGACTCCCAGTATGGGAGGACATATGAAAAATATTTGCATAAGGAATATACAGTTCCCTAATTGTGGCATTTTCCATGTCTCTCAAAACCATTTAAAAGCTCCTTCCTAACCACCAGCTCTGTGCCTGTGGCACACTGGCTGGGATTTTTGGCCAGCGCTGCTGCTCTGCCTGATGAGGAGGTCAGGTTTCATTCCCACAGCAGAATTACCCATCCTTGAGAGCCTCCAGAATGATCCTGACTCTGGAAGCCTCTCTTGGCTTCCGAGCTTTACAGAATCCCAGAATCACAGCATGGGTCAGGATGGGTCATCAGGTGCCAGCTCCCTGCTCCAGCAGGGCCATCCCAGAGCTCAGGGCACAGCAGTGCCCACACAGCTCTGCAATAGCCCCAGGCAGGGACACTCCCCAGCCTCTCTGCACAGCCTGCTCAGGGCTGGGCACTGCCCAGGGCAGAGCTTCTGCCTCCTGTGCAGGGCAATCGCTGGGCTCGGCCCCTGCCCGTGGCTCTGGGGCCATTGCTGGGCCCTGGAGCAGAGCCCGGGCCCTGCTCGGAGCCCTCCCTGCACACAGGGACACCCAGGGCCGAGGGCCCCTCTCGGCTGGGGCTCCTCTCGAGGCTGAGCAGCCCCAGCTCCCTCAGCCTTTCCTGGGCACGGAGATGCTCCAGGCCCTTCCTCGGCTCCGCAGCCTCCGCCGGCCCCGCTCCAGGAGCTCCCTGGCCCCGCTGTGCTGAGGATCCAGAGCTGGACACGGCGCTCCAGAGGTGCCCCCAGGGCTGGGCAGAGGGGCAGGATCCCTCCCTGCCCTGCTGGGAATGCTCTGCCTGACACACCCCAGGGGCACTGGGGGTGGGTGCACCCCACCTTCAGGCAAAATCTCCAGAGAGCAGAGCCCAGACACGAATCACAGTTCAGCCGGTGTCACCTGCAATGGCTTGAACAACAGCTTCCTTTGGCTGACTCCAGTCTCCATGAACTAAAAACTGAGAGGGATAATTCAGGGAGTACAGGACCTGCCCACAAAGGCCACAAAACATCCTGGGGAAGCACTGGAGGGCCGGTCAGCGTGTCCTTTGTGAGCAGCAGCACATTAATAATCCATATTGTGCGTGAATAGCACCCATTTCTGTATATCGACACATGGATGTGGCAGCCACCTCAGCTTCCCCCAGTGCTACAGGATATTCCGAGTGTTCCACGAAATGCTGTCCAATTAAAGCTGATGGCAGCGTTGGATGTGTTTATTTCCCTACATAATGAGCTCTCTCTGTCTCTTTCTCTTTGTCCTTCACCAGTTGATTGCTTTCAACCTGAGAACTCTGCCTGTTAAGCTTGCGAGAATTCTCAGCTGTCAGGGGTGTGCGATTGTGGTTATGAGAAGGAACATGAGGTGGATCTAGAGTGGATCTTTTAATTGCAGTAATAAATCTTGAGAGATAGCAAACAATGCTCATCCAGATTAAAGTCTGGAAATAGGAATATTGTCACGCCTGTCTTTTTTGATCACGTGCAGTGTTCAACCCAGGCAGTGCCAGGCTTATCTCTGCACTGGGAAGCCAATGCCATGTTGCATTTATAGCTTAATACAAATAAGCAGAATTCTTTAGTGCTTCAGTGAGCAAATGTAATTGCTGGCAGATAAGAGTTTCAGGTTAGCACTCCCAAATTGCTCCGTGTTTACAGAGTTACCCCCAAAGCAGGCTGCAGCTCCAGACTCTGGTTCAGCGATGGGAGAGCGAGGGCTGCACCACTGCAATGCAAATGGGCCGGGGAGGCAAAACTGCTGAGAATCAGGGAATATCCTGAGCTGGAAGGGACCTACCAGCATCATCCAGCCCAGCTCCTGGCCCTGCACAGACACCCCAACAATCCCCCCCGGGCATCCCTGGGAGCGGTGTCCAAACGCTCCTGGAGCTCTGGCAGCCCCGGGGCCGTGCCCTGGTGTTCCTTAGGGAAAAATGCGCCTTTGACGCTTCTGTCTATGGCTTGGTCATCCAGATATTTGTCTGGCTTACTCTCCATGCCATGCTGGTGTGGTTTTGGTAGTTCAGGATCACAGTAAAGTTTACAGCCTGTCATTCTGGTGTTCTGCAAAGTCCTTCCTGGTCTGGGATGTTGATTCTTGTATTGAACCGTGACTGTAAGAAAATCCCGTTGTTGTCACTGAAGCACTACACAGAAGGAGGTCTGATTTAAGACATTGTTACCCCACCATGCACAAGAAAATCCCAAAGAAATCTGTGTGTATTTATACACCAGATATCAAGGATCATTCTGTAAAAATGCTTCATTTCAGCTGAATATTGTAAGATCCCTCTGAACATTTTGACAAAATTGGGTGCTACAGCTCTTGTTTGTCTAAAACTGTTCCAACATCTTTTCCTCATCCTTCGTTCCCCGTGAGCCTCCCAGCTGTTGATGTGAGCAGGGTTGGGGGCTCCAGAGTACTGACACTGGAAGGACTTGGTCTGTGGGGGTAAGGCAGCTTAACCACCCTCTGAACTGTCCACAGTGCTGCACAGTATCCCTGGAGGAAAAAATCTCCAGTTCTTCAATACCCAAGCCCCCAGTTCACACCTGAGCTTGCAGGGAGCACAGGGAACACAGAGGCAGAACTGCAGCACGAGTCTGGGTGTGAGGGTGAAGGCGTTTTCACCAGGCTGGGTTCATGTGAATTTGATGTTTAACTACTGCTACTTCATTCCTGAGCCAGTGCTGAAAGTGCTCTGGAACAGGAGGGTTTCACAAGTGAAACGGTGTCTGTGCCCAGGCTGGGGAAGCTCTCTGGCTTCCTTGGATGTAGTCATGTCAAAGCTGGGTCGAGCCTCATTCCTTCAGAAACCTTCCTGGGAATACAGGTAGGGAGAGATGACCGCTGTTTGAATTTTCAGGGCAGTGCTTTGAGCAAAAAAATGTGCTGGGGTTCTGCAGTAAAAATAGGATTAGCACAGATTTTTGGGAGGGAGGATAATGGATCTATCCATCAACCATGGAAAGATCCATATGTGTCTATCTCATACACAAAAACACAAGCTGGAAGAGCAGTAAGAATGTGCCTAATATCTTGGTGTTAGACATGAAATGAAATGAAATGAAATGAAATGAAATGAAATGAAATGAAATGAAATGAAATACTCCGAGTTAGAGGCACCTTGGCTGCAGCTCTTGCCAGGGTATCAGAGTGGCTCTGCTGGCCCAGCTTTCCTGGGAGGAATTGCATTTCTGTCATATCAGCCCATGGTGGTGCAAATAACCCAAAGAAATGCAGGTGTTTTCTGTAATTTTTCATACAACTGGAGGATTTTCTCTCCTCTGAAGCACAGCACACCTTCCTTCACCTGCTGAAGCTGAGCCCCTCCACTGTCAACCGCAACTCTGGAGCAATTTTTATGCCTGCAGTGAGCTGCAGGAGATGCTCCTGATGGCAGTGGCTCGCTCAGGCTTGGGCAGACACCAGGTGGAACTTGCTGCTATAAACAAAGCTCTTCCACGTGGACGAAAACAAGGACGGCGCTGCAAAGCACAAAGCTCAGCCCCAGCAGCAGTTCTGGGCAAAACCCCCGAGGTGTTTCTCTGCTGAGGGCACCCCCAGCCGTTGCCCAGTCGGTGGCTGTTGGCAGCTCCGTGGCCTCACCCCGGCGGTGCCGCAGGAGGGATGCAGGAAATTCTGGGCAAGTAGCACGAAGACGTCGTGTCACCGAGAGCTCCTCGCCGCAGCGCAGCCTCGTTGGCAAGGCCCCCGTGGAACAAACCTCCCCGGGTTATAAGTCACAAGTATGAAGTCTTTAGGAAAGTTGGAGAAGGGCTTTACAAGAACCTTTATTTTTCCTACCTTTCCTCACAGGATTCCTTTATGTCACCGTGCTCTGCTGAGGGGAATAAAGAGCTCACTGTGCCTTCAGCCGGGTAGGACATTTCGTAGAAATTTGGGGGAGTTGCTTCAAAAGAGGCAAACTGAAGAAGCACCAAATGAAGTCTAAATGCCTAATTAAAATGAATGGGGTTTAAATTTTGCTGAAAAGAAAGCATTTAATCAACAGAGAGCACGGAGAGCTGGGATTTACTTCTGCAGCAGAAGTACCTTGAAATCCCTCTGGGGCTCGCTGCCGTTGTACAGGTGGCAGAAGACAATGCCCAGAATGAGGTGGTGCCTGCCTGGAAGAGCCTCCTGACTCACTGGAAAGAGCAGGAGAACGGGGCAATGGTATTTACACCCGAAACACGGGGAGCAGAGGCCTGGAGGAGGCAAATGAATGAGCCAAAGTTGGTAAGCAGAGAAGAACTGAGAGCAGAGCTCCTGCGTCTCAGGGTGCTTCAATGAGCTTTGGCCAAAAGCTCGTTCTGCCACTTGGTAAAGGCATTTTGATCCCTGGGAGAACAAAAACATCACCTGGCAGTCATTTATATGAGCTATATTTTTGTGCTTTTTAGGAAGTCAATAAACCAGACTTCTTCCCTGTCCAACTCTGGCTTTGGACACTGCCAGGGATCCAGGAGCAGCCACAGCTTCTCTGGGCACCCTGTGCCAGTGCCTCACCCCCTCCCAGGGAACAATTCCTTCCCAATATCCCATTTATCCCACTCTCTCTTGGTTTGAAGCCATTCCCCCTTGTCCTGTCACTCCAGGCCCTTGTGAAAAGTCTCTGTCCATGTGATGCCAAATTGTGAGACATCAGGATGTCCATCTGTCTGTCTTGAAATTAGTTCCTTTCCTTTTGAAATTCCGAGTATTAATTATTGAGCAGATCAGCAGAGAATTTTGCATTAATGATTTGCTTTCATCTGGAAACCAACTCCTCAAAAAAAAAAGAGCATCACCTTTGGACCAGCTCTAGAGTTGATCGAAATACGCAAACTAAAAACTCCCCACAGGAATTTGAGCCTTGTGTGGGTATTGGGATCCTTTGAAAACCTCTGGCTTCTCCTACTTCACATCAGACGTGAGGCCTCTTTTTCTGAGCAATGCCTCCTGTTTCTGAGGGCCGATGCAAAGAACTGCCTTGGAGTTTTGGCCAAGTTTGTCGCAGACCCCGGCCTGACAAACAGCCTGAACTTTAAAGGTATATGAGAAGGTTCAAATACTCGTGCACAATATTCCTAGAAAAGCAGACCCAGCAAAGCCAGTATGAAATTTTAGTCTCAAATACATTATGGATGTTGCTGGTAGCGCTGCCTGTAATTAAGCTTGCCTCACATTTCCCATTATAAGCCCCAGTTTTCGGTGGCATAAATCTGTGCCAGATTTTAACTGTTTGGGCTGAAACTTTCCATGCTGAATGTCTGCCTCAGATGAATTGTTTGGAAAGCTTCAACAAAAAATGGTTTCACCATTTCTGGGAATGAAATTAAGAGAAAAATATTTTCTTTTGCCCATGCAAACTTAATTCTGGCATTTCCTAGGCTTTGAGTGCTGGGGCTGTAACCTTGATGTTTTTATATATGTATGTTTATGTTTCCTTCAGAAAGGGAAAGTTTATAAAATATGCCTACCTGGGTATATTTGGGTAGCCAGGCAACTTTGAACTCGACGTGAAAACTGTAAATAATTTAATTAGCTTGGAAACAATCTAATTACATTGATTTATTGTTTATCCTTGGGCAAATTGCTTGGGGCCTGACTTCAACGGGCCCATCTTTCCTTAGGGACGGGACTAGGGATTAGTTTTAAGATCAGTCTCTTAATTTAACTTTTAGTCCAGTTCTTAGATACGAAGTGTGGTGAGTACTCCCTTCCTCCATGGCTGTCGGGCTGATTTAAAGTTTTCAGGACATTTTTGATTTGATTTTTTGGAATGCACCCTCCTACCACCCAGTTCTAGTTCAGCAGCAGGCTCAGTCTTTGGCTGTTTGAAGGGACGTTGTCTCCTGCATTGCCCTGAGTGTCTGCAGACACAGAGACCAAGCAGAAGCCTGATTTTATCTGGATCTCCGATGATTTCCACCAGCCAAAATTTGCCGTGCTATTCCCTAAGAGAAAGCAGACCACCCCCAGTAGTCTGGACTACGAAAGAGGAGTTTTGCAGCTGGCACAGTTTAGGGAAGGACCAAAGGGTGAGGAGGGTGAGCCTTAGAAGGGCAAAGCCTGGCTCAGTGCTGGGTTAGCAGCATCCCAGTGCCGGGACCCTGCCAGTGCCCTGCCTGTGCTTCGGCCGAGGAGACCCAGAGGTCACACAGGGGTGGAGGAAGGGCTGCTGCAGGTGTGTGTGGGTCCATCCTGCTGAGCAGAGACCTTCTGGGCTCCCTGTGGTGTTGGGAAAGTGCTCAGGAACTCTCAGAGTGACCCACACCCCTGGGCCACTGGCAGCCAGGTGATTGAGCTGAGGACACATGGATTGCAGTGCTGGCCTCAAGGTCACCTTTATTTTCCTTGTGTCTTTGACTTCACCGACTGGATAGAATTTTTTTATGGAAAAAAGAAACTTTCATGTTGGAGTGTTCAAGAAGAAATTAAGATGGATTGTGTTCTTTGAAGAGGAATCAGACAGGTGTGGAAATTATATCACTTGTTGCGTTAATGTTGTTATTGCCAGGGATTTTTAGTAGAACTGCCCAGGAAATTCTTTTGAAAAAAAATGGTGCCAGTTTGATCCATTTTTCTGTGCTATTGGCAAGAGCTGTGACAACGATGAAATAATTTTCTGTCTCTGTGCTGCAGGCCCAAGGCAAGACTTTCTTCCTTTCACGGCTTCTTGTGTAGTTGCCTTTAAGTGAAATTAACTGTAAATCGCTGTAGTTTGAACAAAAGGACATTCATCTCTATAAACAACCTTATCTTCCCCCTGAGGCTGAGTGACTGCCCTCAGCCACAGCTGGTGCAGTCCTCCCTCTGCTAATGGGGGCCACTGTGCATTAAAAAAAGAGGAAAAGCCACTTTTCTCCAGCCTGTGGAGGCAGGAATGACCAGGACAATAAACGGCATTCCCAGTTCAAAGGCTTTGGAGCTAACTGGGATTGGAGTCCCGTCCTGACTGCTCTCCTGGGAAGGGCTCTACCCAGCAAGCCTGGCCCTGATGTCTCTGAACTCGGAGCTGGGAGTGGTGGGATATTCCGAGGGGAAGCTGTGTGCACGGAGTTTCTCCAGGAATGTCTCCACGGTGCATTCCTTCTCCTCACACTCAGTGGATGGGTATTTCCCTGAGCTCCCTGTGCTCCTGGGCTTTGCTCTCCTCCAGAGCTGCGGGTCCCTTCCTGCTGCAGCTCCTGGAGCTCTGGGATTGTTTGGGGCCAGGAGACCTGGAGAGGTTCTTTGGTGGGTCCCTGCTGGGTGCCGTGTCCAGCCCGTGTCTGTCACAGCTGAGGGATCCCTCCTGCAGCTGCTGTTCCCCACTCTGCAAAATACGGAACCAGTTCTGTGCCTTCGCTTGCTGAACCTCAACTCCTTTTGCAAGTGAGAAGTTTGGTTTTTGGATAAGGTAAAATACATCCCTTGAAGAGTAGCACAAAAGGCTTCACAACACTCAAGAGCCTGTTGTGGGAGAAGAAGTGAAGAAAAGCCATCCTGTAAGAGAAAGAAATGTAGGAAACAATTTTCAGCTCAACTTGAGGTTCATGTCCTTAACTGACAGCAGACCTCTAACATGGCATAATGGGAAAGGTCCTGCTCACCTGAAGGTGCTCCTTGTTGAAGCTGCTGCTCCCATTACTCCACCCACATCCCAGCAGCAGCTCACTCATCTCACAGAGTTTCCAACCCCCAAAATGTATCTTGCCCTTCTCAAACAAAGCAGGAGCTCCCTGTTCCAGCCGCCCCCTGTCCTGAAGTGTCACTGATGCTGCTCCATCCCGTGACAGCCTGGCTGGGGCAGGACAGGGTGGGGCAGGACCCAGAGCAAATGGGTGTTTCCCATCTGTTTGGAGGTTTGGTTTCCCTCCTGCTGCAAATCCCTGCATCGCTCTGCAGTGCAGTCCAGTGCACATCAGCCTCTGCATGCACACCAAGATGAAGAAATACCCTGAAAGGCAGCATCAAAACATTATTGGAGGAGGATAAAGCTCCAAGGCTGCCGGAGTTCAAGGGGCATTTGGACAATGCTCTCAGGGATGCACAGGGTGGGATTGTTGGGGTGGCTGTGTGGGGCCAGGAGCTGGGCTTGATAATCCTTGTGGGTCCCTTCCAGCTCAGGGTATTCCATGATTCTCTAAGGTACCCCCACTCCTGTCCCTGTGGGGTGTCCACTGCTTTTGAGAATTAGGGCATGGACTCCAGGTGCTGCTCTCCCCCAGTGCCCATCCCCTGCCCCTCTGCTGGTGAGGGAGCTGCACTCCTTGACACGATTTGCTCTTGAGAAACGCCTGTTGGCCATCAGTCATCTCTGCCTCTGGCTTCACATGTTTGTGTAATGATTTGTTCCAGCATTTTTCCAAGAACTGAAGCAAAGTGAAAAGGCAACTGCAGCAGTCTCTGGAATTTTCGGGTGCCAAGTACCCTGTGACACGATGCATCTGGGGCGGGTCAGCTCCAACAGTGGATCCATTTATGTACCCTCAGCTCTTCTCTCCAGGGCTGAACTGGACCTCTTGGTCTCTCTCCTTCCTCAATCTTGTCACTTGAGTGCGTGGTAAGATATTTAATTAACGAAAATGTGTTCCAGGCAACAAAACGCTGGGACTGACAGGAGTAATTCAGTGTTTAACGTGAAGTGTACAAACCTCACTGTAGTTTCAGCTGGGGCAGCTTTTGGCCTCTTGTCACGGCTTGTTATTGTTGGTTTGTGTTTAAAAACAAAAGTACAAATTGCAAACAGAACGGGCTGGTTAATTAAGGATTGTTTTGTGGAATTCAACATCAAATAGCCTCCCTCTCCAGGCTGTAGCCATTCCTGAAGCCCGTCCGTGTCATATTTCTCTGCAGAGGTTGAAATATGTCAGGCAGGTGTTTCAAAAGTCCTTCTGCTGCAGGGAAATACACTCTGATGTAATCTGCCTAATTTGACTCTTTGAGTTACTTTCAAGCACACTTGCTGTTTGTAATGGAAATAACTCCCCAACCACTTCAGAGAGCACTTTGTAATGTGAGCTGGTAAAACTCTGCAGGTGTAGTGGGTTTTTTATTTTATTTAACATCTTAGGTTTGTTTACTTTAATGTGTTACTGAAAAAGTGACATAAAAGTGGTTTAACAAGTCATTTTTCATTTGAAAAATGTTTTCTTATTAACAAAGTTAACATCCAGTATTCTGCAATAGAACTACTGACTCCAGGAAATCACATTTTGCCCAGGAGAGTTTGTTTCCTGAGGCTGAAATTCCCCCAAGACTTTTGTTTGGGGTTGTACATACCTGAGGCCTTTTGGCATAAGCATCAATTAAAAAATGGGAAATGGTGTTTTCCTTGCTAATTCTTGGCTACCGAATGGAGGCTACTGAAAGCCCTGGGTTTAATTTAATTTATTTTTTGTTTTGTTTTACTCCTCTCCCCACACCCACCCTCCACCCCCTCATGTGAGTTTATGAATTGACTGGGTTGTGTCAGGGAAAAGATCCCGAGATGTCAGAGTTCATCACCTGAACTGTGGAGTTCAGAGACTCCCAGGATCACTGGGGCTGGAAAAGCCTCCAAGGCCGAGTCCAGCCTGTGCCCCATCCCCACCTTGTCCCCAGCCCAGAGCCCTGAGTGCCACCTCCAGCCCTTCCTTGGACACCTCCAGGGATGGGGACTCCAAGCCAAGGCCTGAGCACCCTTTCCATGGGGAAATTCCTGCTGCTGTCCCACCTGAGCCTGCCCTGGCCCAGCCTGAGGCCGTTCCCTCTCCTCCTGTCCCTGTTCCCTGGGAGCAGAGCCCGACCCCCCCCGGCTGCCCCCTCCTGTCAGGGACTTGTGCAGAGCCACAAGGTCCCCCCTGAGCCTCCTTTTCTCCAGGCTGAGCCCCTTTCCCAGCTCCCTCAGCCGCTCCTGGGGCTCCAGCCCCTTCCCAGCTCCGTTCCCTTCCTTGCTCCAGCCCCTCCAGGGCTCTCTGGCCACAAAGGGCCAGACCTGGACACAGCCCTCGAGGTGAGGCCTCTGCTGCTGAGTACAGAGGGACGATTGTGAACAGCAGAGTACATCAGTTGTGCCTGAGCACAACTTAATATATTTTGAGCAAATTATAATTTAGAGAGGTAGAAAACCTCCTGTGATGTTAACTTGATGTTCAACACACGATCCCATTATAGCATCAACACACAAACCCATTTAAGATGGGAAAAATCCAATGAAAACTGATAATGAGCAGCCGATGCAGCCACTGGTGTCCAGGAATTGCTTCGTCCTGCCAGCGAAAATGTATTCCCAGCATGGTCAGTTTATTAACTTTATTTTCATTCACACCTGAGGCTGTTTTTCAGTGGAGGTAAAAAGATGAACAAAATGAAGTGTGGTGTTTCGAGGAGATGCTGTTTTCCCTGGTATTTCGTTGTGGGCCTTACCGTGGCACCAGTTTCAGTACTTTATTTTTTAAATGGTGCCTTGCTGTATTTCATAGCTGGGATTGCTTCGAACAGTCCGAGTTCACACATCCAAATTCTAATGCAGCCCTTCCAGTGCTGCCTTTGCACCTGCCCAGGTTCAGAGCATCCTCCTTGGTGCCCTGTCAGGCTCAGGAGTCAGCTCTAAACATCCCTAAGTTGGTTATTTCAGAACTACGAGCACCACTCTTGTTTTTCAGTCAAGGCTACCATTTGCCCTTGCCAAGTCTGGAGTTTTAAATCAAAGCCATTTTTGAATTATCCCAGCACCAAAAAAAAAAAAAAAAAATCTGAAAAATAAAGTTGACAGCTGTGAGGGTTTTTTTCCACATTCATCTACCTCAACCAGCTGAATGGATTTTATAAGACTTTCCAAAAATATCCCCCTCTATGCTAAGGGCAGAGTTAGTTAAACAGCAGAAAAACTTAGTAAATCTACTACAACTCACTCTCTGTTTTGACAACTCCTGTCTCTTCCTCGTTTGCCCACTGAGGTAATTTACGCCGGCGTGTTTGGTTAGCGCTCGTGTTCCAGGGGTGGCTGCTCTCCCTCTGAGGATCTGTGTTTAGAAAAAGGTTCCCTGCAATTCATTATTTTCCAGAGCAAGGAGCAGGGTGTTAGTCAGAGGTCAAAGCAGTGACTGGAGCAGTCACGACTTGTGAACGTTTTCTAGCTGAGGTTAAGCCTTGAGGTGTGAGCCACAGACTGAAAAAATACTCCCCGAAATAGAAATTGCACCACGGCAGCTGCAGAAAAGCATTTGTAAAAAGGGTTCCCTTCGTTTTGCGAACGATAAATACAATGATTTTCAAACATGATGCACAGGGAATGAAGAATAGCTCCCGTTTCCCCGAGAACAGATTTGCCAGCTCTGAGTGTGCCCAAATGAGGAACAATTCCGTCCCATCAATTAATTTAATGGGGAGTTTTCACACGGGTCCCAGTGAAAGCTCACACTTTCTTTGTGTTCAGTGGCACTGTGGGGTGTGTGAGAGCTGTTTTCATCCCCGGGAGCTGGGTGTGCAGAGCCCGGGATTGCCCTGGGAGGTGGAAGTAGGGGGAACGAGGAGCTCACAGTGCCCCCATCACCCTTGGGATGAGCCACAGGGCTGGGAAGCTCCAAGGAGTCAGCTGGGGCTCGTTCCTGCGAGGCTGCGCTTCATTCCAGCAGGCACATCTGGGGAGCACCTCGTGCTCTGCAGCATCCACACAGGAGGATCTGCATTCCAAGCCAGGGCTTATTTTGACTTGTAAATCTGTTTTTATGAGGTGCATGTGTGTGCCTGCCCCGGGAGAGGGAATGCTCTTTCCAAGCGGGCATTTGGATACCACATGCTTGGGAAATGCTGGCCACGGCTCAGTAAAAGTGAAGTTCTTCCTCTGCAGACCTTCCCAGTGACAGGTTTATCTCTAGAACACACTTCTGAGATGTGATGAGCAATAGATTAAAAGCTTGAGTTGCTGTGTGTGAGCGGGTCTGAAATTAAGCTGTTTGATAGGTCTGGAAACTGAGGTTCATGGCTGAAGTATGGCCTTTCCACGGGTTCCATCAAACCCACCCCAAAGTCAGCAAAAATGCTCCTGCGTGGTCAGGCGATGTGGATTTGGGCTCATGTGGGCCTGGGGACTGCATGGCAGCCTTACTGTGTCCTTCATCAACTGAATGTCAGAGTTTCACGTGTTAAACAGAGCTCCAGCAGGTCTTCAGGTCAGATACAGCTCGGTTAGGGACTGTGGGATCTCAAAAACAAGTCCAAGTATGGCTGCTGGGCCCGTTGGGCAGCATGAACTTCTGGATAATACTCTTTGCAAAGTCTGTAACAGATAATTTCATAGCTCCTGACAGTCCCCTCTAGAAATATCCAATGGCTTTAAAAGGCATAAGAATGATATAACAAAATTTATGGCATGAAAGAACCAGACTGTGGATGTAAAATTGGCATCCTTAGGACTGCAGTGTAAGATTTGGGTGGTTTTTTTCCCCCGTGGCTGAGTAAAGGTGTGAAACTGAGCAGGAGGAGGGGTGGGATGGAGCAGGGAGACCCTGCCCTAAAGCTCAGAAAAGGAAGAGTTTCCATGGGAGTTAATGCTGACGGGCTGGGTTTGGGGGTGGAAAGGTCTGCACAAGTCTCCAGCCTAATTCTTCTCTCCTTCCTCTGTGTCCACATCCCAGGACAGCGCCCAGGGCAAGGCAGAGCAAATATTGTTGACTTCCATGAATTTCCCAATTTTCTCCCACTCTCCGAAGGCCCTGCCTGGAGAAATCACGTCTCTGTGTGCCCCTGTTGTGCTTAAAATAAAATGCTGTCCCTCCAAAATATTTGAGAAGAAAAGCCAAGAAGCATCTTTGGGTTCAACAAACAAAGGGCAAGCCCAGAGAGTGCAGTTATTGTTTTTCTGAAACCCATCACTAAAGAGGCAGCTTTTGGCTGTTTCGAAACCTGCTGTTAATTAAATTCTTCTGGTTGCCATTGCTGGGTGAGTTGCTCTTTCTTTTATCTCCCCATCTGCAGAAAGGGGGTAAATATTTTCCTACCACATAGAAAAATCAGGTTAAAAATGTACAAAGTCCAGCAAGCAAGGGTAGTGGTGACCATATGAATATCTTGGGTTAAACACACTCACACCAGGAGCTGAAACTGCATTTTATTTCCAGCAATACCTTTTCTGTCTCTTTTAACAGACCTGGTAACTCCCAAGGTTTCAGCCTCGAGAGTCACCAGAGCAGATTAATAACACCATAGATGTTTTATTTTTGCATGTGGGCAAGATAATACCATTAATATCTGTCTGCCTTTGGCTGGTTCGGTGTGGATTTTGCACAGAGGACTACATTTAAAAGACATTACCCTGCCATGACCCACCGAGCTTCCCTTTCCACCCAAAAAAATGCGGGAGAAAGCCAGTGTGCTTCAGTTCAGATAGAAATATGGATGTGCTTCACCAGTGCCCTGGAATGCTTTGTAGTTTTTAAAATAAAATCGGAATTCGATGCAAAATGTCAGCCTTGCTGCAGGCTCGGGGCTGAGATGGCCCTGCTGGAGGGGAGTGCTGGGCTCGCCCCCTCTGCTGAGCCAAGGTTCTTCCACAGCCCCGTCTGAGCCAGGTTTAGCTCCTGCACCGTTCTTGGAAAGCAGGGCAGAGCTGGCAGCATTCCCGAGGATCTCCAGGGCCTTTGGATCCAGTTCTTCCTGGGAATGCCCAGGGTGGCACTTCTGAAGGTTTCTACGCCAGGCTGGAAACCACAGCCACTCCGAGTTTGCTGCATCCCAGGGAGGGATTCAGCCCTGGCAGGTGAGCAGCGGAGTTCCAGGCAAAGGGACACACAGGGATTTGCTTTGGGCTGAGCCTTACTCCTGAATATTCCCATGCAGAGGGAATCTTCCCCCCTTTGGCCTCTGCAGCAGGGGGGGCTCTGGGGAAATCCAAGTTTCCCCATCTGAGAGAGGCTCTGGGGCCTCCCCCTTTCCCTGTAAGCAGAACCAGTTTGCTCTGGCACTTTGTGCTGTGTCGAGAGGTGTGGGATGGGTGGTGGGGACCAGAGCATCTCCCACTGCTGGGGCCACCAAAGCTCATCCACAGGAGTCAGGAAGGTGCTTCCTGAGCTTTCCTGGCCACGGCAGCTCCTG
Organism: Mohoua ochrocephala; assembly: GCA_013398855.1. Taxonomy (NCBI): domain Eukaryota; kingdom Metazoa; phylum Chordata; class Aves; order Passeriformes; family Acanthizidae; genus Mohoua; species Mohoua ochrocephala. Next base: position 107,953 of record VZTA01008254.1, read on the forward strand.
GAGTTATGTGCTGGCTGCTTATTTCCTTTCCTCTTTGTGAAGTTGCTCCCCAAATGGGCTGGATCTGGGTTTCAGCTTCTGGCCTGTGCCAGTTTTCCTATTATATATCTTTTTAGATATCTCATTGTTCAAGCTGGAAACTTCTCAGAAAATATTTTGTGTTTAATTAAAAAATATTAAAATATCCCAGGCTATGAAATAGAAACTTTTGACACCCAGTGGGTGGCTCCAGCAGGTTTTTCCTGCAGGAAACCCAGGGACTGCAGTGGAGTCTGGGTGAATCACAGAATCTTAGGATGGCCTCAGTGGGAAGGGACCTTAAAGCTCCTCTGGCCCCACCCCTACCATGGGCCGGGACACCTTCCACCATCCCAGGCTGCTCCAAGCCCCGTCCAGCCTGGCCTTGGGCACTGCCAGGGATCCAGGGGCAGCCACAGCTGCTCTGGGCACCCTGTGCCAGGGCCTCCCCACCCTCCCAGGGAACAATTCCTTCCCAATATCCCATCCAGCCCTGCCCTCTGGCAGTTTGAAAAACTGAAAGAGAGGAAGATGCATCGAACTGGGGGTGAAGGTTTTGCAGGCAGGAGAATTGTTTTCCCCCTGTATTACTCTGAATACCCAAATGACTTTTATGATGATTATGGATATTTCACCTGCTGGGGGAGGTACTGAAGGACTCCTCCAAATATGTTGTCATTTGCTTTATTTTAGGTTTTCTGGAATCATTTGAGGGCATTGTGGAAAATATCCAAGTGGAGAATTGTGGTGTAAGGCTGGGGTGAGGATGACAGAGCAAGTGATGCAGATCAGAACAACATCCTGTGTTCCAACAGCCTGGGCAGAGATGGCACAAGGCTGAGGGTCTGCCATGAAGTGCTCGAGGGCCATAATAAATCAGGGAGGATGAGAGTTTAAAATACCAAAATCCAGCAGTAAAGGGTGGGTTAAAATCAGCTTTGAAAATCATTCCCCAAACTTGTATTTTGCGTCTGATGAAGATTTTTTTAGGCATGACATTGTGCTGCATTTCTGCCTCGGCTTTGTAGAGAACAATCACCCCCTGCACCTCCCTGGGAAGCTGGATTAGACTTCAGACATGCAGCGAGGAATTCCAGTTTGGAGAGAACCCACTCCAGAGTTCCCAAGAGCCATTGTACAGAATCCCCCAGAGATTCAGCGAATCCCCCACGCAGGAAGAACAGCCCAGGTCTCTGCTGCATGGCTCTGCTTCCGTGGATGTTCTCTGATTTGTCTTGGCAAGGCAGTGGGGGGAATTTGAGAAGGTAGCAAATTGCGAGATTATGTGAAAAGCCTGTGATTTCAGTGCACCAGAGAGGTTCTCCTGGTTTCCTTTCCTGCTCTGCTCCAGTGCCTGGTCCATGGCCTGAGCGCTGTGCTCGGGGATTAGTGTCACACACAATCCATCACGAGCCCAGCATGTGTTCGTGGGATGTACCACATTTCCTTGCTTATAATCACACTTTCATTGTGCTCTCGAGTCGGAGGAAAGGCTCTTCCTCGTCGATATTTGGTCGAACAGACTTGTACCAGATGTAGATTAGTGTGGGCTTTTCTCCCATCTGGGATCAATCAATAAGATACCAGTTCAGTTTTAAAGACAATGGACAGATTGTACGAGGGTATTTTGTACCTGTGGAGGTTGTGAATACCTCTGGTGCTGTTCATTCATCTTATCTCACCGGTTTTCTCTCTGCAAACTGCTTTTCTGTCAGTTTGAATATTTTTAAGTGGATGTGGAAGAACTATCGTTTAACACTTCACAGGGCAAGGGAAAGGCACCAACCCTAAAACTGTGCATGGAAATCACAATTCTGATCTGAAAGCGCAGCCCTGGAGATCTGCAAGAAACAAGGTGAAAGCCTTTGCTCTGTGTTCAGCACTTCCTTGGAGCCTCACTCCATGTATTTGCCAGTGTGTTCTGAAAAGGCCTCGGTATCCAGAGCCCTGAAGTTATTTCCTTACCTGTCCCCTGCCTCTGAGCCCGTGATACTGAACTTGGGCTCTTAATTCTTCACAGGACCTCACAGCCCGATGTGGAGCTCTGGTCTGGGATTGTGAATTTCAAGGCAGTTTGCGTGGGCATTGTTTGCCCAGTTTTGGTGTGGCTGCTCGTCGTGGTTTAGGAATGGTCCCCCCAGTTCAGAGTTCCCACTGGACTGGGATGGAGAGGAGAACGGAGGCACAAAGGGCAAACATCACGGGCTGAGGTAAGAACAATTTACTGGAGACAGCAGCAAGGGAAGGAAATGAAAAGTCACAGCAGCAGTGCTGGTGGCAGAGGGTGCAAGGAAAGGAAATGTTATTACCCACTACAGAGCCCTCTGCCAGCACTGAGCACTGCCCGGCCTCAGCCACGTCACCTCAGCTGCTCCCTTCAGCTCAGCACCGATGTTACCACCTCCCTGGGCAGCCCCTGCCAAGGCCTGAGCACCCTTTCCATGGAGAAATTCCTGCTGATGCCCACCCTGAGCCTCCCCTGGCCCAGCCTGAGGCCGTTCCCTCTCCTCCTGTCCCTGTTCCCTGGGAGCAGAGCCCGACCCCCCCCGGCTGCCCCCTCCTGTCAGGGACTTGTGCAGAGCCACAAGGTCCCCCCTGAGCCTCCTTTGCTCCAGGCTGAGCCCCCTTCCCAGCTCCCTCAGCCACTCCTGGTGCACAAATGACCCCAGTGCCCTTGGCAGAGCTGCCCCTGTGCTGGGAACTGGAGGCACCTGGAAGAATCTTGCACGGTGGGGCTGGAGAGGAGTCACATCCCACAAAAAAACCCAACCAAAAAAGGATGATTTTCCCCTGTTTTTCACAGCTCTTGGACTTGTGATCTCACTACTCAAAGTAGGAGAGGGCTTGTCCCAGGGCAGGGCTGGGCGTGTTTTCAGCCTGAAGATTTGGGAACTGGTGATTCCCGCCTTCCTCCGTGGGCAGCAGTGACTCCGTTCACGGCAGGAACCCTCTCGCTGGTATTTCCACACAGTGAGCTGGGAAAGGGATCCCTGGCGTGGGGTCAGCGTGGCTGGACAGGCAGGACAGGCAGTTCTGCAGGGGCTGCTGCCTGCCGTGCTCCAAGACATACCCAGACATCCAAATTGCCTCTTCCTGACCAGGCCCAGTGCTCTTCCAGTTGCTGTTCTGGGAAGCCATGCCCTGGGTGGATAATTCAGTTCGGAATTTCAGGATCAGACATAATGCTGTTATCCACTTCAGAGGAAAAGCCTTAGAAAAAGGAGGGGGGAAGCTGAGCTGATATTTGGAAAAATGAAAAATGTTTAAAATACTTTTTTTGGGGGGGAAAAAAACCCAAACCAAACCCTCAGTGAATTCCACTGGGCTTCTGGCCAGTCTTGGAGGCTTCTCCTCCAGAATGTCTGAGTATGAATGAATCCCCACACGATCCTGGGAACTCTGCAGCCTCCCTTGGGGTTCTGTGCATGGCACCACCTGCAGATGGAAGGGCTGGAGACTTTGCAGCCTCTGCAGCTCCCCTCGTCACAGCCCAGAGCACAGTCAGAGCTGCACAGACCCTTCATGGTTCCCAGCAGAGGCAGCGAACCAGCGGCGAATTCACACACGGCACCACTGGAGCTGCCCTGGAAAATCGATGCATGGAGGGGGTTTTGGAAGGGGTCATGGCCAGAATTAAGAGAGAAGGGAGAAAAAGAAGTAAAATGCGTAATGAGCGACCTCTGTGGGTTTGTTTGTTTGGTTTTTAAATAATCAAAACACAATTGAAGTCAATTTTGCCGTTCCCAGCATCTCATAATCTCCCCGTGGACAAACATCTGAGTCTGCCTAAGGGTCTCCTTTTTTAACATTGAATATCAAATTCTTCGTGTAAAACTGCCTAAATACAACCAAAAACCTTTTAGAGGTTGAGTTCTTTTCCAAGGAAAGCTTGAGCAAATCCCTTTGATAAAGGGAATTTGGCCAGGAGTGAGGAGGAAATGTGCTTTCCGGGTGACAGCGTGAGCACAAGGGTTGGGATTCCAGCCCTCCGCTCGTCTAAGTTATAGGTTTTCTTCTGAAATAAAAAAGAATTTCATGTGTCTGTTGTACCAGTCCCTTTGCTCTGAATTTGAGTGGATGGAAATGAATTCAGGGATGCTCTTATTTATCATCTGTGTGAGCAGATGTGAGATGTTTGGCTGTTGTATAATCCAATAGATGTCATTTTTCTGGATTATTGGAGCAGGACTCGGAGATTTTTGTCTTGCTGGTCCCACAGGCCTGGCAGCTGGCTGGTGGGCATTGTTAATAAATGAACACTGAGGAGAATGTGAAAGCCTCAGGAAAAACACATTCTCATTTCAGCCCCTCGTCTTCCCCAGTCTAACTGAAAATTCCAACCAAAGCCTTCGAGACAAACTTTGAATCCAGGCGGTAGAAGGTCCTTGTGCCTCAATGCATAACCAGAAATGTTGCCAAAGCTCATAGAGCTCCAGCCCCACTTCAGAGTCCAGCCATGGGATGTCTGCTGGATGCAATTCTGGTGATTAATTGTATGTTATTCGAGGTATAATGGGTCCTAATTGTAAAGGCCCATCAGCTGTGGAGCTCGCTGAGGTGTTTTAGTACATTCAGCACTATGAGCTTGGGGTGTGCTGAAGTAAACGTCGCCCAGGACAGAATATTTAAGTAAAACCTCATGAACGGTGTGGAATTTGAGCTATGAGCTGTGTCACCTTGCCTGTGCCTGTTCCTTCCTCATCCTCACCCTCCTGCCCAGCTTCCCCAGCAGGTGAAGGCCTCAGTGTAACATTTCTCCTACGAACAGCACGTTCAGCCTGAGCAGAGGTTCTGTTCCCTCCTGATTTCTTCCGGTGCCTCCCAGCTGTGAGAGGATGAGAGGAAACAGCCTCAGGCTGTGCCTTCCTCTGGGTTTGCTGGGCTGGATCCTGCACACATAAAGGTTTAACCAGGCTGGAAATGTCTCCCTCACAGCACAGTGAAGGCAAGAGCCAGTGCTGGTGCTGAGCCCTGGGGTTGGTCCAGGCTGGGCATGAGCAGCTGGAGCAGCCCTGGGAGAAGGACCTGGGGGTGCTGGGGGTGAGAGCTGGACCTGCCCCGACCCAGAACCCCCCGTGCCCTGGGCTGAGCCCCCAGCGTGGGCAGCAGGGGAGGGGGGATTCTGCCCCTGTGCCCCTGGGCTCAGGTGAGACCCCACCTGCAGAGCTGCCCCAGCCCTGGGGCCCAGCACAGCAAGGACCTGGAGCTGCTGCAGCCAGGCCAGAGGAGGCACCAGGATGAGCAGAGGGATGGAGCAGCTCTGCTGGGAGCAAAGGCTGCGAGAGCTGGGATTGTTCACATGGAGAGGAGAAGCTTTGGGGTGACCTCACTGTGGCCTTGCAGGGCCTGAAGGGGCTGCAGGAAACATGGAGAGAGACTGGGGACAAGGGATGGAGGGCCAGGACCCAGGGAATGGCTTCCCACTGCCAGAGGGCAGGGCTGGATGGGATATTGGGCAGGAATTGTTCCCTGGGAAGGTGGGGAGGCCCTGGCACAGGGTGCCCAGAGCAGCTGTGGCTGCCCCTGGATCCCTGGCAGTGCCCAAGGCCAGGCTGGACATTGGGGCTTGGAGCAGCCTGGGACAGTGGGAGGTGTCCCTGCCCATGGCAGGGAACAAGATGAGCTTTAAGGTCCCTTCCAAGCCAAACCATCCTGTGATTCTGTGATTCAGATGAAGGGGGATGATAAATTTTAATCGCACCGTGGAGCTGAAATCTGCCAAAGCATTTCTGGTAAGCAAATGCCTCAGGCGGGTGTTTGAAGCCATTTCCAGTGGAACCAAACATGTGTTTGTTGTTTTGTGGAACAGTGTCCCGAGAGCCTGGGCTGTGCCTGGAGACAGGGGTGTGTTTGCACACCTTGTGTGCTCTTCAGCGAGGAATTGCTGGAAGTTGCTCCTGGATGCTTGGGGAGGGAGCAGCCGGGGAGAGGCAAGCCCAGCCCGTGGTGGGGTCCTGAGCCAGCGGCTTCCTATAGCTCTGTCTAGACCGAAGAGGTTTGGAAGTTTTCAGATTAGCTTTGGATAAGCCTCTGAACTTCTGGATGCTTCCCCCAGCCAGATCAGACCTCTAAAGTGCTTGAGGTTTGTCCATTGCTAATTTTCATGTGCATTACATTAGAAACTCTGGGGTGGAAATAGTTCTTATTTTAAAAATAGAAAAATAAAACAATAAATCAGAAGGAAAAGCATGCTGAAAAAAATTGTAGAAAACAGATGAAAAGCAAAAGGGAAAAGAGAACTTCGTAAAAATACCGTAAATGCCAGGCCCTTCAAATATGATTTCCTGCATATTCCACTTTAGAAAGCACGGTGTTGCAGCATGCTCTCACATGCGGGGCCAAAAATATGAAAGAATAAAACCTTGTTTGATCTCAAGAGCTGAATGGATGTCATTTGACCCATCCCCGATCTGCTGCTAGAGCTGGGCCATGTCAGCTGATTTTCCACTCCCGGTGTCTGCACCACTCCCTGCTCCTCCCCACCCTGTTTTTGGGCAGATAGTGCTGACACGCTTCCTGCCCTGGGCTGCTCGCAGCCTCCTGGCACCCGAGCGCCTGTGGCTTGGGCACGGCACTTCAAAAGCAGCTTCTGGCACGGCAGGGAAATATTTTGAAGTGAGTTTGGAGGCTCCCCAAAGCGACCTGCTCCAAGCAGGCCGAAAGCTTACATTATCTCCTGTGAAGGACCCAGCTCCCTGCCAGGGCTCTGCGGAGTAACGTGTGGCTGCTGAGAAACCCCGACGGAGGCAGCGGCTGCTGATGGAAACACAGAGCACCGACGTGGGGCAGGGGACCCAGCTCGGTGCCGCGTCTGCCCCGCGCCGCTCGGGATCTGGAGAGCGCGGAACCAGCGCGCCTGGTGATGGGTCAGAGCCAGCCGAGTCTGTGGTGGGAGCTGCAGAAGAAAAAAGGGAGGGAAGCTTTAAAAACAACATCTGCTTAATAGGAAGGAGCTGCAGCCGCTGCTAATACATCTTCTGGAATGAATGTGTCATGCGATTTCTCTCTGCTTAGTGAAAGTTTGTCTAATTAGAAGGACACTGGGAGCTTAAAAAAGAGACAGAGGCTGAAAAGCAGAAACACATTGTGTTTCAGCGCAGAAGCAGCACTTGCCAGAGTCCTTGAACACATAATCATGAAATGGAGTAGTAACTACTTAATTTTCCTCCCAGTGGCTCTCCAGATGCCTAATTTGCAGTTAGAAGCTGATTGGTTTTCTGCTCAGTGGCTCTTTTCCCTCAGTAAATCAATTGAGAGGTGGCTGCTCATGACTCTGCAGTTCAGTGGAGTCAGAAAATACCCTGCACTGGAAACCACCGGTGCAAGAGCTCAGAAACAGGCTGAGCTGCTTTCCTCCTCCTCGGAGCCTGTCTGGCTGAAATGCACCCCTGGGGCTGTGTTCCAGGGCTCACTATCATTCCTGCCTGGGGGAACTGTGGGATGGGGACAGACCACCTTCCACTCACCTCACCTTGGGGGCAGCAGCAGCAGAACTCGACCCTGTAGGGCAGCTGCCTCAAGAGGTTCAGTTGGTTTCCTTTAAAATCCCTAAATGCAGTTGTTAGCTTGCCTGCCGTGAATTAGTCTGGGTAAATCATTTGGGAAAAGTTGTGTCTAAGGAAACTTGTATAAAAAGCACAGTACTTTCCTCAGTCTTCCTATTTTCACTCCATGAGTGGGAGGACAGGCGGGAGGACGGGGCAGGGGGGAGCCAGAGTGACAGGTGAGTGAGGTTCTCTAATGAAGCGGGTCAGCAACAGCCCCAGCCCTTCAGAGCAACAAAGAGCTTTATGAGGAGAGGGGGCACGAGCCACCAGGTGCACCCACGGGTTTGTCTGGTTCCGACCCTGTATTCTTTGTAAAGAGGGAGCAGCGAGGGGAAAACAGCTCACGGTTCTTCCTACGCCCAGGAAAAGCACAGAGGAGAAAACTCAGCAGCCAGGTGTGAGTCCCTGTTCCAGCAGGAGAGGAGAGAGTGGAAAGCTCAGCGGGTGCCCGGGGCTGTGCTTTACGCCTCGATGGGCAGGTCTGGACTGTTTTTGTTGCCAGTGTAGGGCTGAATGGCTATAACCAGGTTACCGTGCTCATCTCCTTCCACTTCGGGGTTTCCCCCAGCCCGCCCTGTATGATCTCTGTGTGTCTGTAAGATAAACTCAGGAGACATCGGTGTGTGGTGAGGTCTCGGCTTCACCATGGTTTAAATAATAACTTCTTGATCACATTGCTGCTCAAGTGATCACTTGGAAAAACAAAAGCGTTTGTGGGCAAACTCACACTTCCCTTTGTAACCAAAATCACCGAAATGATCTAAAAACTACCTCTGCCTACGGAGCCTGGACTGATTTTGTTTCTCCCAGGGAACTTCAGCGTGGGAATGACTTCAAGTGTGTGTGCACAGTGGTGTCTGCTGGTTGCTCCTGGACTGAGTGACAGCTCGAGTGAACACTGCCGTGTTTCCTGACACAGAGAACCAAACCCTCCCAGAGGACAGAGTCACCAAAATAACCCTTCCTGACTGTGCTTCACACTCCTGGGGCTCATCCATGAACCTGCTTTCTCAATATCCATGAGAAATTGTCATTGTCCCAGCACTAACAGGAGCAAAGCACAGGGGGGAGTTTGTTCCTGAGCCTCGGGCGGTTCCCTGCCCAGCCTTTACCCTCTGCTGACCTTCTTGTCCACACTCATAATTTGTGTCTCTGCCAGGAATCCTCTCCCAACCTCTGCTGCATTAAACGCATCTTCCCAGCCTTGTGGCCCTTTAAAATAGCCCAGCTTTGGCTCCCCTCCTTTAAATGACATTTTCCCTTTGTTACTTATGCAAATCTGTCATATCCTGCTGCTCCATTCATTGACCAAAGCGCCTTTAATATGCACCGGACCCTCGGACAATTTGTTTTTCTTTCTCTCTTTCTGTTTTGACATGGGGTGACCAAAACTGGCAGAAACAGGCAGAAATCTGAGCAGAGATGTGGCCAGAGGAGAGTTGTCATTTTTATGCTTTATGTGTAGACAAACACCCCGAAATCTCTCCTCTTTGTTGAGGATAACTGAGATGTGAATTTTTTGCCCTGTTTCATTAAAACCGTGGGCAGTCACTTATCTGGGATCTTGGACTAGGAAGGAAATAGGTGCTGAGCAGTGCCAGGTTATCCCATTCCAGCCGGGATATCCAGCCCCAGCTGGATCCTGTCCCTGTGTAACCTGGGGAGGAGCAGCCCAGGCTGTGGCTGAGACCTGCAGGGCTGCTCACGTCAAGGGGAGACACAGACGGGCCCAGATCGTGTTGCTTTGCCTTTAGTCACCAGTTCCGTGCAGGGAAAAATATTTCATACAATTTAGTTGGTGTTTTCTTCTGACTTTTTAAAGAGGCTTTAGGTCAGATTAAATAATAACTTTGAAATTACTTAAGAATCAAAGTCTTATTTTTCAGTTGACAGAGATGAGGAAAGTATAATTTTACTTGAAAAATCAGTTTTGATTCTAAGGTCATGAGGGCACTTCAGAAAGCTTTGCTGTTATTCTTTTCAGTGCACTCTTTGTTCCTGCAGTGAAAACCACATTTTATTCTCTGCTGTATACATCAGAAAAGTTTAATTGCTTCAGATGAGTAGAAATTTAAATTCTCTCGCTGATCTGTATAATTATATTTGGTCTATCAGTTCTTTAGAGTGCTTTCTCTGGGTTATTCAAAATGCATAACTGATTGAACACGCTTTTGTTTACTAATAAGAACACAATTCTCAATCTCATTTGTGACACAAACACTGTTGCAAATGTAAGATCCCCTTTCTATGGGCACACAGCAGTGCTCTTGGTTTTTAATTCCCTTAAGCATTTCTGCCAATAGAATACTGTGAAGAAACCAGAGGCAGATTTATTAATTGCTGTTGGAGAGGGTCAGGCGAGGCTTTGTGGAAATGTTTTCTTCTAAACTTGTCCCTCACTTCAAGAAAGACCTGGAGGGGCTGGAGCGTGTCCAGGACAGGGAAGGGAGCTGGGGAAGGGCCTGGCCTGTTTGCTTCATGCAGCAGGGAGGGAACTGGGACAGCAAATTCCCTGAACTTTTCCTGCAAGGAGAGCTGGCTGCTCCTGAGGGGGACACCGGGAGGTGAAGGAGCTGTAGGGTTCTGTAGGGTTCTGTAGGGTTCTGCCCTCTGAACCCAGCTTTGGTTCCAGATCATCTCTTACTCCCTGAGTGCCCGAGAAGAACAGGTTTGCTCCTGCACCTTTTATGTTATCCTGCATTGCTTTCTAGTGAAAACCCCCACAAACAACCCCAAACCAACAAACCCCGTCCCTCTGCCCTGGCATGCCCAGTGTTCTCACAGAAGCTCGGCCTGACTTTTAAAAAGGGCCTTGTTACATTTTTTCCCCCAGCTCTCAGAGGTCTAAAATGAATGTTCAAAGGACACGGTGATGGCTGGGAAAAGTGAGCTTATTTAGATAGTGGGAATGTCTTTCCTGTGCTAACAGCAGTGAAAAGCCACAGATAAGGCTGAAAGCCTTAATGTTAATTAGACAGGAATTTCCTTAATTTGTCAGTCTGTTTTAAACGTTGTAAATCCAAGAAGCAACAGATGGCTGGGGAAAAATGAGAACAGATTAAGACCTACATCCTCTCTGTAATGCCAGGTATTATGGAAAATATTTCTGAACACAGAACTTAAGCACTTTGATTGTTTGAGCTCTGGGGCTCTTTATCTGCTGTCTGTGCTGGGAGGCACTGGGGCACACGCATCAGCTCTAAATGGATGTGTAATCCCATAACTATTCCCTGCTCTGCAAAGCTCTTAATCGTGTCCTTCAGCCCCGCAGAGACCCGGGGCTTTGAGCACACGTTCAGAGTTGAAGCACATGTTGGAGAGCTCGTTGGATGGCTGTGCCTCCCCAGCAGTGTGTGTTTGTTCCTGCTGGACCTCCGAGCTTTGCGTCCTAAGCCAGCCAGAAAGAGGAAATAAAATGTTTGTAAATGCGGTGTCAAATGTTCGGTCTCTAGCCTGAGATAAACGGGACCGTCCCCTAAAAAAAGCTCTGCTCATTTGCTTGTGCTGCCTTAGAGATTCCTCAATTTATATCATTTTCCTATCACTCCATGAATTATGCCTTTGCAGAAACTTAAAGGCCAATTCAGAACGATGAAAAACAACTGTTGGGGTCAGTGAGGAAATCTGTGAAGTTTTGAGAACAGTTCCTGGGGCTTGCCAAATTTCCCACATTTGAAAAATATGGAGAAGGAATTTGAAGAACTTCTTATCACTTCTGCAAACAGAGTCCCTAATGCTGGCAGGTTTTTTTTAACAAGTTCTCGTACGCTACCGAAGGCACCGGGAGAGGGAAACACATGGTGTGTTTTTCAGTTGGTGGGAAGAATGCCTTTTCTGGCACTCAGAAATAAATGTGAATATGATGAGAATGTGTTACAGATTGCCAGCATCAGCGAGGAGCCGATGATGATCTCCACTGCCTGAAATAATACAAATAAAACATATAAGAAAGGGACAAACGCTGTACTTTATGGTCTGAACAGAAGTCCTCTGACATGTCTGTGTGCCATGGTGAGAAGCTCTTGAATCAGAATTTTGAAAAAGCAAAAAACCACTCTGGGGAACACAGGCAGCTCTGAGTGGAGAAACACCTGGGGAACTTTTGTACACCCTCCTTGCAGTGAAGTGCTTCACCCAGGGAGTGGCTCTGGCAGGACTCACCTGGGCAGAGGGGCAGAATCCCCCCATCCATGCCCTGGGAATGCAGAAATGCTGCCTTGGATCTCCTCAGTGAGATCCTGAGTGAGCAAGCACTGCTCTGCTCTCGTGGACATTGCCCTGGGAGGCTCTGTTGATATCAGTGGTCACTGGGACAGCTGAGCTTTGGTCTGTGCTCTGCAGGGAAGCCCTTTGTGGAGGGTGTGCATTGCATTAACTGGCACTGTAATTACTGTGACAGGAATAAAACGATGGAGAAGTATAAAATTTACCTTCTCCAGGTGAAGGTGGCACACCTGGTAGCTGCAGAGTGGTTGTTGCCATTCGCCCAGTGCCTGCAGCTCTCGGGACCTTGCTGAGGCCGTGGTTCCTGACACCATCCAGCCCTGGCAGAGCCGTTCTCACAGCCCCAGCAGAGGCTCAGCTGCACTTCCCAGCTCTTCCTGCTGGTCCTGGGCAGAGCAGAGGGGCTGGGGGTGCCTGTGAGGGACGGGGTTGTTAATGACTGGGGTAAATTCTGCGGGTGCTATCCATGGGTGCAATGCACCCCTGTAAACACCACTGCAGGAGGTGTCTTTAGGTTGTAGTGGGACTTTCACTGAAGGCAGGAGAGAGGGAAAATCAGAACCCTTAAGTCTAAAACCCCCAGTCAAACAGGAGGCTCCTTTTAAGACAACACAGTTCGGCTGCAATGGTCCCAGAAACATTAGTGATGGAAATGTTATAAATGTGTGGCTGTGCATTAATGCTGGAATGGATGGTTCCAGCAAGGATTGCTGTGAGAGGCTGTTCTCTGCAGGGACCCAGCCTCCAGCCAGGGAGTGCAGGGACAACATCCAGGCTCCTGTGGGATCAAGCAGTGGCTCATATTTTGTCTTTTCCGCCTGCTCCGCCACGCCCCAGCCTGAGGTGGGGCTGGAAGCGAAACTTCTGGAATACACGAGGAAGACCATTCTTGTGGGATTGCCACCCCAGCCAAAACCGGGAAGCTTTGGAACACTTGCCAAGGAGGAAAAAAGAAATCAGACTGCTCGGGAGACTCTGCCAGCCTGGCTTCCAAGCCAAGGGGATTTGGAGCAGCATCTGAATGTTTCAGAGGTTATCCAAACCAGGCCAGGAGACTCTCACTCCCTGCTCACGTAGGAGTTCAGCCCTCTGCGCTGGGCTGTCAGTGAGGATGTTCCTGGGTTTGGATGCTCATCAGCAGCTCCAGCCTTCCAAGAGCAGTGGCTTATTTCCCATGGCCAGAGGAGCTGCTGTCCTGCTGTCCAGCTGACCACAAGCTGCGAGTTAAAAAGGCTTCTCCCTGAAGACAGAGGAAAACATCCCACCAAAAAGCCATTCCTGGCATTTTTCTAGAAATGTCTCTCTGTCTCATCATTTCCAAAGGCCATTTAGAGGCAAGCAGGAGAGCAGACAGGGAAGCTGAGCTCGGTGGGCTCCCAGGAGAGTTCAGACTTCCTGCCTTGGAGAGGTGACACTTAGAACCTAAGACAAGGCCAATATTTAAGGCTCCTAAGGATGTACTTGGTTTCCTCTTTGTTAATAGAAGGTGTGTTTTGAAAGCCACTGGGATATTCTTGTTGGTTTTTAGGAACTGGCTTTGGAGTTCCAAGGAGCTCCCTGGAGGTTTGGTTGATTTCAGCATGAGAAATGGAGCAGGCTCGACCTGGAGCTTTTCTCTGTGTTTGTGACTCAGAGACGGAAAGAAAGAGTTTATGGGTTTATTTCCATTTAATGTTCCTTCATGGTCCATGCACGCTCCGTGGGCCTTGGGTTTGGAGTGGAGCACCCATGGGCTCTTCAGAAGATGCTGCTCTCCAGACAAAAATGTGCATTTCGGGAGCAAAGCCCATCTGTGCTGCAGCACGGCGAGTTCAGAGCCGGGGAGGAGTTTATGGGGAGCAGCTGCGGGTTGTCTTTGGTAACTGGGAGCAGGACGGACTCGAGCACTTGACACAACAGGTTCCCACAGAGCGATTGGGTAAAGAAACTTAATGTCTGCTTTTAATAACAAGAGCAAGTAGCAGAGGTGGCAGCGTGTTTTTAATGACATCATTTGCCCAGCTGTTTTACACATCTGTGATGTGCGACGTCGCTCCCATTCTGTAACACTTCATCCTTGCTCTTCCACGCCTGTGGGGTGAGGGATAGGGTTACCTGTCTGCAAGGGGGCAGCCTGGGGAACGCTGGTGTTTGTGGGGAGTTAGCAGCACTGCTCACGTTCAGGCCTTGGCTGCAGAGCACCGCATTAGGTGTATTTTTTTTAGCCTGCTAATTACTTCACTGTGAATTTGGCACCGAGGCACAGGGCCCCGCGCTCTGGGCCAGGCTTACAGCAAGGAATGAAACATTTGCAGCAGCTGCAAAAATGTTTTTACTTATTTAGAGCATGATAATGTTTTATAGCCGTGAATAATGACAAGGCGATAAATCACTCATTAATTTGTAATGCTGGAGCTTCCCCTCGCGACGTCTGAGGCAGCGATGGCACGGGGAGGATGAGCCTGGTGGCTGCTCTGTGTCTGTAGGGAGGGACAGGAATCGACTGCAGACAGACAATCTGCTTCAACTCTGCTTAAATCCAAAGGGATTCCCTTTTGAGCTCCTTTCTCTCCTTTGTAAGGAAGGAGAGACCCTTTACAAGAGCTTGCAGTGACAGGACAAAGGGGGGGATGGCTTCAGACTGAAAGAGAGTGGGTTTAGATCACAGATTAGAAAAAAATTCTCCCCTGTGAGGGTGGGGAGGCCCTGGCACAGGGTGCCCAGAGCAGCTGTGGCTGCCCCTGGATCCCTGGCAGTGCCCAAGGCCAGGCTGGACAGGGCTGGGAGCAGCCTGGGACAGTGGAAGGTGTCCCTGCCCATGGCAGGGGTGAAACGAGAGGATCTCTAAGGTCCCTCCCAACCCAAACCACTCTCTGATTAACTCTATGATTCCATGAATAGTTAGGTTTTTAATTGTGTATTTCTCTTTTATAAACCTGAGCTGTTTACTTGCTCAGTGGAAAACTCTGGGAAATTTTCTTTCAAACTAATTTTGGAAATTGTCATCTCTTTGGATCAATGTTTCTCAGCCCAGGAAGGGTTTCAGAAAGGCTCTGCCATTTGGGTCCACTCACAAATAGCTCTGAAGGGTTTGAAAATGTTGGTGTTCATATCCAGTGATCCTTATGACAAACAGACCTTCTTGGAGTGTCAGTGTTCGATGGAATGTGGATGTTTGGGCAGAGAGGGACCTGGGGGTCCTGGGGGACAAGGAGCTGTCCCTGCCCAGCCGCGTGTCCTGGGGCCAAGGAGGCCAATGGATCCTGGGGGCAGCAGGCAGAGCATTCCCAGCAGGGCAGGGAGGGATCCTGCCCCTCTGCCCAGCCCCGGGGGCCCCTCTGGAGCGCCGTGTCCAGCTCTGGATCCTCAGCACAGCGGGGCCAGGGAGCTCCTGGAGCGGGGCCGGCGGAGGCTGCGGAGCCGAGGAAGGGCCCGGAGCATCTCCGTGCCCAGGAAAGGCTGAGGGAGCCGGGGCTGCTCAGCCTCGAGAGGAGCCCCAGCCGAGAGCTGCGTTCCTGCAGCAGTGCCTGGATCCATCCCGGGGTGCAGAGGGCTTGGGAGTGCCTGGATCCATCCCGGGATGCAGAGAGCTCAGCAGTGCCTGGATCCATCCCGGGGTGCAGAGGGCTCGGGAGTGCCTGGATCCATCCCGGGATGCAGAGAGCTCAGCAGTGCCTGGATCCATCCCGGGGTGCAGAGGGCTTGGGAGTGCCTGGATCCATCCCGGGATGCAGAGANGGATGCAGGGCTCAGGGAGTGCCTGGATCCATCCCGGGATGCAGGGCTCAGCAGTGCCTGGATCCATCCCGGGGTGCAGAGGGCTTGGGAGTGCCTGGATCCATCCCGGGATGCAGAGGGCTCGGGAGTGCCTGGCTCCATCCTGGGATGCAGAGGGCTCGGGGGTGCCTGGATCCATCCCGGGATGCAAAGGGCTCGGGGATGCCTGGATCCATCCCGGGATGCAGAGGGCTCAGCAGTGCCTGGATCCATCCCGGGATGCAGAGGGCTCGGGGATGCCTGGATCCATCCCGGGATGCAGAGGGCTCGGGAGTGCCTGGCTCCATCCCGGGATGCAGGGCTCAGGAATTCTCCTGCCTGGAATGCAGCGCGCTGCAGTTCGCAGAGCGGGGCCGGCTGCCAGGCCATTTAGCAGGCGGCTGTTTTTGTTGAAAAGGCCGCCTGAAAAGTTAAAACCTTCTGATTTTTGAAAATCAGCTGGAGAACATTACAGTCACGCAGAACTGAAGGCAGACAACTCGTTAAAATTAGCATTGGCCGTAATTAAAAACATGCTGGGGGAAAAAGACCCTGAGAAGAACCAGACTCTTGGAAAGCTCCTGACACCGCTAGATGTTGAAATGGAAACGAAGCTTGCTAATTGATTTCAGTAATTGCTGGGGAACTACGCCCTGCAGGAGGTACCGAAGCCTGTGGTGAGCTCTCACAGCCTGGGAACAAAGAGAGGACCTGGCCAGGGGGAGCAGGGACACAACTGGGGCCAGAGCTGCTCCTCCTTCCCAAAATCTCCCTGGGCTGTGGCTTTTCTGTGTGCCAGCTGGGCTTCCTAAGCCAGGCAGCGCTTGCCGTGGCACAGGACTCTGCTTGGCTGTTGGCATTGCCTCTCCAGAGGTCCTGTGCCACCTTGGGGCGCAGGCCTGGCCCGTGCCACGTGCAGGGTCACACCTGGGCCACGCTGAAGCTCCAGGTCACACCCAGGGAAGGGATGTTCACGGGGAGGAGCCCCAGACCTGAGTTCAGCCCTGCTGTGGCTTCGTGTGCTCACCACGGGTGATGCCGATGGGCTTGAGGGGAGCAAGTAGGGAAAACTGGGCATTCTGTGCCTGCAATGGGATGGGTCTGGGATGACCATCCCAGCCTGTTTTCCATCTCTGCATTGCCGTCTGCAACACTGGGATTACGATTTGTCAACAAAATGTCAGAAATGCCCTCTCAGCCTGCTGCCCTCCTCTGTTCCTGAGGGTCAGCACCCCGAGGTGTGAGGTGAGGGGTAACCCCTGAGTCTCCAGCAGTGCCAGGGCTAGCGGGGCCGTGGGCTCTGCAGAGGTGTGAGGCGAGGGGTAACCCCTGAGTCTCCAGCAGTGCCAGGGCTAGCAGGGCCGTGGGCTCTGCAGAGGTGTGAGGTGAGGGGTAACCCCTGAGCCTCCAGCAGTGCCAGGGCTAGCGGGGCCGTGGGCTCTGCAGGCAGGAAAGGTGGGAATGCTGCTGGTGGCCCGTGCAGGTGGCAATGCAGATGCAGGATGGAGAGTCAAGGAGCACATCTGGGAGCGCATCCCTGCTGCCCCTCCAGCCTCCTGAGGCTGATGGGCCTCCAGGTACAGGGAGCTCAGGCAAATCTGCTCCACCAGCAGGTGCACATGGACTGTCCCTGCTGAAATAACAGGGCTGCCAGCACTTACACCTGCACGAGGAGTTTCTCTGCTGGGTAAGAGAGCATTTTTCCATTTGCTCTGGAAAATACACTTTACTTTTACAAAAAATTGCCCTCAGAAGTGTCAGCAGTAACCTTTCCTCAAATCAAACACCATCATGGCTTGAACGCTCCCTCAGACCCTCCTGCGTTCTGGCTTCAGGTGAACAAACAGCCCGAGTGAATCCCCCTCCGTTTTGCACTCTTGTGCCTGATTTTGGGTCGGACAGCTCGGACTCGGTGCTCCTGGAGGTCTTTTCCAGCCTCAGTGACTCTGGGATTCTCTGACTTCTCCCCACAGCTCAGGAGGGAGCAAAGGGCATCCCAGGGCTCCTGGGGTCCGGGGCAGGACTGGTGCTCAGCAAACTTTTCCCAGACCTCGTAGAAAACAGAGTGATGGAAATGAAAAATGAGAATTAACTGCTGTGTGGGGCATTCCTGTCTGGGTAATTCATCGTTTAATCGGAGATTTCTGGGGCAATGAGGTTTTTGATGGAAAATGATTTGCCTGGAGCTGGTGGATCTCAGGAATCCGGAACGGGGGCAATGGTGTTGCTGCCTTTACATGGTTTGCCCTGCATTTACACAAAACCTCTCAGTGTGCTATAAATAGAAATAAATTCCCTTTATTTGGTGTGTCAGGACTGCGATATTGCAAACAATGGGTAAAGACACCGAAGAGAATGTTTGGATTTTCTACTCTGGAAAATCATTGTGTGACCTACTCAAGGTAGAGAGGGGTTGCTGTTTCACGTTTCAGCCCTGGTAGGAGGTTTGATGTAAAAACAGGTGAATTAAGCTTCAAAAGCCTCCCATCAGATAAAATGCGAAACAGATTAAGTGCAGTAGACTGGCACTGCTTATTAGAAAATGGCCTATGAAGGAAAATTGGCTAAACTTTAAAGAGGTGCTGGAGTTGGCTCGGGGGGGAGTGAATATAACTTTACATAAAACTAAACATAAAACTTTAAGCCCAATGTGGATGAGTGATAAGTTGTTAAAGTTAATTGTGAGTGAAAATAGAGCTCCAGAGCGTGCAGGGAGCGGGGCAGTCTGGGGCTCTGGGGGGTGGGGTTGTAGGGACAAAGCTGCTACAAAAACGGAGCATCTGAGGGGCAAGGTGGAGAGGGAGCAGTTCAGGCCATTGAGCTCAAGAATGTTCTGGTGAATGGAGATGTGAAGTGAGGCAGAGGGGCTGCTCTGGGGATGCTGTGTGTTCTAGGAGAGCCCCAGCAGCTCCCTTGGGATTCAGCTCCATTTCATGCTGTGCTGCTCCAGGGTGCAGCTCTTCCAAGGAGCTGTAAAGGGGATAAATTCAGTCATTCAGTGAATATACAAATGGCTGGTAATTAATAGCAATTATTCAGTTCTTCAGTGAATACACAAATGGCTGATAATTAATAGCAATTATTCAGTTATTCAGTGAATATACAAATGGCTGGTAATTAATAGCAATTATTGCACCATAGCATTTGTACGACTGTCCCGAGGGGCGCGGCGTGGTGCTGTGCTGAGTGCTGGGAGTCACAGCAGGGCGTGGTGAGACATGGGCTCACACAGTGCCTGCAGCTCTGTGTCCCCAGGACACGGATCTGGGTCACAAAAAGGCCTCTGTGGGAGATGTGTCCTGTAGGGGATGGTCACAGATGGGATGGGTGCATCCCATAATGCTCTGTTAGGGTGGAGCACCTATAGAGATACAGGGATGGGACACCTATAGAATGTACAGAGATAACACCTATAGATTACACAGATGTAACACCTATAGAGATACACAAATGTAACACCTATAGAATGTACAGATATGATACCTATGTAATGTACAGATGTAACACCTATAGAATGTACAGAGATATAACACCTATGGAATGTACAGATATAACACCTATAGAATGTACACAGACATAACACCTATAGAGATACACAAATGTAACACCTATAGAATGTACAGGGATAACACCTACAGCTCTGGGGTGACCTCATTGAGGCCTTGCAGAGCCTGAAGGAGCTGACAGGAAACATGGAGAGCGACTGTGGACAAGGGCTGGAGGGACAGGATGCAGGGATGGATGGGATATTGGGAAGGAATTGTTCCCTGGGAGGGTGGGCAGGCCCTGGCACAGGGTGCCCAGAGCAGCTGTGGCTGCCCCTGGATCCCTGGCAGTGCCCAAGGCCAGGCTGGACAGGGCTTGGAGCAACATGGGACAGTGGAAGGTGTCCCTGCCCATGGCAGGGGTGGGGCCAGAGGATCTTTAAGGTCCCTTCCAACCCGAACCAGTCTGTGGTTATACAATTCTATCATTTATTTTACAGCAATTTTTCTCTTTTCTCAATCCTTTCCCATCTTATGCTAGAAATACATAATTGATAAAAGGATCCCAAGTCACTGATCAATAGTTGTTCTTCCTTGAATTTAAGACTCAATTTGTTGGACTCTTGTATTATACCTAGAGCAGTGTGGGGTTTTGGTGTTAGGAGAGGGTCCAGCCAGTGCCCAGAGCACACAGTGAGCCACAGAGCTCTCCCTCATACCAACACTGCACTGAAATATCCACGGGCATTGATTCCCCTGTTCTCGTTTCTTTGACAAGCCTTTGCTGATCACCTCTTGCACCCTGGAGGAATCTCTTCCTCGGAGGGCTGCCCCAGCCCAGGTGCAGCACTTTGCACTTGTTCTTGTTTAACCTCATGAAATTCCCATTCTGAGCTTCCCCAGGTTCCTCTGGTGGCCCCATCCTTCAGGTGTGGCAGCCTCCCCACCCAGATGTAATTCCAGAGAGGATCCCTGTCTGCTTCCACCTTGGCAGTCGTTTGCTCTGATTTTCTTCATGAAATTCAGAAACTGATTGCCATTTTCTGAGCTCGGAGCTTTGGGCAGTGGGAGCTTTGGGTGGGAGGGGTCAGAGCAGAGCCTCGGTCGAGGGCAGTGCTGGGGTCAGGTGGGACTGGAGGCACATCCGAGCAAAGTCGGTTTACAGCCTCCAGAAGTGGCAGGATGATTTTATGGAACACTTGGAGGACAGAGGTCATAAAACGAACCATCTTCACCTCCCAACTCACAGCTTCTTTCTCCTTAATTAGGCACGGAATCACCAACTTTGCGGAGCAGTTAATAACTCCGAGCAGTTGCCATGGGAAACCAGACATCCTCTCAATGCTGCAGCTACACAGAGCTGCCAAACACAGACCTGGCTGACGTTAAAAGGTGCTTTGGCCAAGTTTCTGCAGCATTACAAAAATGAGGAAAATCAAACAGACCTCTTAAGTGAGGTTCCAGAAGGAGGAAGATGCTAAAACAACTGGAAGAAAATATGTCTTTAATAGCAGTTTTTTTCAAGAAATGTAGATAGAAAATAGCTAGAATATTGTCATATTCATTCATTACATTTTTCCTACCACTATGTGACACTTTATCAGCCTTTGGTACTTCTGCTGTGTATTTTATAATTACTCCAGAATCAGGAATCCTTTTTGATGTGACTCAGTTACAGGAAATACTGTACAAATAAACAGTGGGGATGCTCAGCAGGGCAGAGTTTCAGGGATAGAACTTTTGTACTGTGAAAACAGAGGAGTTCTTTAGAAATCCCTTCATTCATGAGACAGAAAGGGTAAAACAGAGGTGCCAGTGTTTATTCAGCTTCATCCACAAACTTCATCCTTTAGCTGGAGCTCATGTTCATGTTCATGTTCATGAGCTAACTGCTCGGAGGAGTGCCTGGTTGGTATCCTGAGATGGGAAAAAAAGATGTTGATAAACGGCAGAGAAAATGCCCTTTAAAATCAGGTCTAAAGCAGGGGGTGGTGGCCATCAGCTGCCTGCTCAGAGCCTGAAGGGGTTAAGGTGCATTTGGCACTTGGTGCTGTTCCTTGCAGTTAGACAGTAGTGAGAGCTGACAACCTTCACTTCACTCAGGATCGTATCCTTGGGCTTGCAGGCCTTTGAACAGCACCATGAAATGCTGTCAGGATGGCTTCTGGCCTAGAAGGGAGCAGGAGGATGGTTCTGATAGCTCAAACCTGCTTCAAATCTGTCAGGAATGAAATACTGTCAGGATGGCTTCTGGCCTAGAAGGGAGCAGGAGGATGGTTCTGATAGCTCAAACCTGCTTCAATTGCAGCAGCAGCAATGCCCGGGCACATCTCATTACAGTGGTGATGGAAACAGCTCCTGGCTGCTTTAGCACCTTTTGGAACATGGTGACAAATCTGGAACCAGTTCCCCATCGGTGGCTCTGGCGTGGGCCAGTGCAGCAGGGCCGAATCTGGCGTGTTCCGTGGTGGTGAGGGCAGGAGCAGTCCCACAGGCTGATCCTGGGTCCTGAAGGGATGAAGCCCTTTGATGTTGATGCTCCAGTCCAAGGAGGATGCAGTGGGACACTTTGCAATGTCCCTGGGCATTCTCCTGTGCAGTGACTGCTCCGGGGGTTCCGATAATTCCCTGTGGAGGAGCTCCAGGGCAGGCGGTGTTTGTGAGCAGAGGCTGGCACAGCCCTCTCTGCTCCTCCAGGGCAGGCAGTGTTTGTGAGCAGAGGCTGGCACAGCCCTCTCTGCTCCTCCAGGGCAGTGTTTGTGAGCAGAGGCTGGCACAGCCCTCTCTGCTCCTCCAGGGCAGGCAGTGTTTGTGAGCAGAGGCTGGCACAGCCCTCTCTGCTCCTCCAGGGCAGGCGGTGTTTGTGAGCAGAGGCTGGGCCCGGCC